>CAMZMU010000125.1:12783621-12977071 GCA_947311845.1 Poa pratensis | reverse complement strand
CCGACCATGTCGTCTCCACCGATCTCATATCCTGCTACAAAGAAGAGGAGCATCGCGGAAGGATCGAGGATGTCCTAGCAACCCGTGTTTGTTTCATCATTATTTTTTATATTTATTTCAACGTTCTCTTTCGATAAATTCAACAGTTTCGATATATTCATGCGTCTTCAGACGGACTTCCTACAGGGACAGTGGTTCTAATGTCGCCGCCGCCCCTGGATCCACTTCGACGGATGACGTATCATCGAATCCCTCGAAGCTCAAAACACAGCCTGGAGCGAGCAGACAATCAAGGCCCTTCGGATTCTGTCGCGTATCTTGAGTTGACGGACGCGGCTTACACCGCCATGGTGGCGGCGCAATAGAGGACGGAGAAGTACATGAGAGGCCTGGATAGGACCGGGCGTTAACATGGACTTGATTAAGCAGATCAAGCTCCTCCAAAACCAGATTGACCTCAAAACCAAGAAACTGATCTTATCCGCAAGGAGATGGAACCTACTAGCCAAAGTATCAGGGAAGCGCCCAGCTAGGACTCCACATTAGCCTAGTTACTGCTGCAATCCGCGTTGTTCCTTTGTGTGCGCGTGTTAATTTGGGGCCTGTCCCAAGGTACTATCTATGTGTTTTTATCAGTTTAGTTAAGCCTATGCGTGTATTGACAGGGACAACACGTGTAACCGCCGCAGAACGTGTGCCACGTGTAACCATTGCAGACGGCGTTGTGCATGTATTTGATAAATGCAAAGCTGAGGCTATGGTGGTGGGTTAATTCCTCGTAATCCACGTGCCTACTTATGCGTGCGTGGGTAGGTTAATTCCTCGTCTTGTCCACTCCGCTCCCTCCTCTCCCTCCTCTCCCTCTTCCAGTCTCTATTATCCCTTGGTCGTCATGACCTGGGGTGGATGGTAGAGATCCTCCAATGAGATAACTGTAACTAAAAAGTTGTCGCAAATGCTACCAAAAGTCACACCAAAATAGCCAAGTTCGGTGTTGCGGGGCCGCTAGTCTGCTTCATGTGGTTGAAATTATAACCAACAAATTGGCAAAAATCCGAGTACAGCCTTCAACCGAAAAAAATTAATCATGAAGTATAAATCATGCGTCACACCAAAAAACAGTTGTGACTCGTGTAATATTTGTACAATAATCGAAGAAACTCAATTTTAGATCTAGCTTGTATGGAGTTATTTGACATCTAAGACCCAAACATTTACTATTCCATTCGAAATAAGTTCACTAAAAAAATTGTATGATTATAAAACAAGCTCCCACTACCGTCGTAAACTAGAGTGAAACCGATCGCCCCAAGACGTCATCATCACCCTCATGGAAGAAATTGTCAAAATCATCGTCAAAAGCACCATAGATATCGTCCAGCCCCATATCCATCGCCCAGAGATTAGACTCGCCGTCCGCGCCAGTGTCTATGGCCACAGAGAATGAGACGGCGCTGTCATCCTCTCGCTTCGCCGTATCATCGGACAAGGGTGACTGGGCGGGTTGCGGGAGGTGCCAGCGAGCGCGCTGATGTAGGTGGGCACGGCATGGCAGGGTCGGCGATGTAGGTGATGACGAGCACGCCGGGCATGGCTGGGCTGCGCTCCACCAGCTTCCGCGCCATGCACTCCTTCAGGCTGCTGCACTTATAGTACCCTCTGCATTCACAAGCAGTACTTCAGTTTCAGTACACGTCACTTGTGGTTGTGGGCCTTGTGGCTGTGGTGTCAACTGTCAAGGACGCCTATGGTCTGAAAAATTAACTGAAGAATACCGTGGGTACGGGGAGCCCTTGATCGGTTTCTGGCCGTACTTGCGCCACGCCCACTGGTCGTCGGGCCGGAGACGCCGCCGTCGGCCACGGGCACCTCCCGGACCACCTTCTTCACCTGGCTCTTCTTGCTCTTGCTGCATAGTCAAAACATGTACTATCTGTCAATCATGGCTTTATCTTGCAGGCAGATCGATCGCTGCAAAAACTCATAACAAATTGACATTACTTCGTACCTTCGTTTCGGGCGTCTCGGAGCACGGCCACCCAGTTTCCGGCTGTCCTGCTCCTCGTGGTCGTCGCAGCACCTGTCCGGACGTCGAGGCGGCAGGGAAGGGGATGAGCACCCCGCGCTCTGTCGCCCGCTCACGGCCCGACGACGGCGTGATGGAGAATGGCGCAGGAGGCAGCTGCTCATGCTCCAAGTCCAGGTACTCCAGCACGTCGTACGACGACGCCGACCTCGACGTTTCCCGGACGAACTCCATGCAGGGAGCCACAAGGCCGACGACGACTTCACGGCGAGAATCGACCAGCGGCCGCTCTGCTGCTTGGGAGCTCGGGACGTCGACGGCCACCGAGCCGCCGCAGCTCCTGACGACCGCCTCGAGACCCCAATCGCTGGCGGACCCGTCCATCTGGACACCGGTAGACACAAATTCAGCTGAGCGTGTGTGTGACTATCGATCGAACATGTACGGTGTGGTTGACTTTGGCATGGGACTGTGGTGCAAGTTTATATAGCTCGATCGCTCCGTAGAAAGTCAAACGCCGCAACGGAGCTCTAGCTAGTGCCCTGCACGAATAGCGTCAGCGATTGATCGATCCGCCGCGGCAGGAAGATCGCATGGGGATTTGATTTTACACGTAACCGATCCGCCAAGCTGATCCCGTCTTCACGTGCCTCGTCCAGATGCTGTAGATGCTGCTATAGCTGTCGGGTCAGGTGTCCCCTTGACCTGCCACAGCGTGTGTTGTTTTTCCTTGATTTTGACTTTGCGCCAAATGTCAACGGAGAGATGAAGCTGGGCGGGGAATATACCTGGGATTATGCCCTGGACGTCGCCGTTGTTTAACCGCAAGATACCATCGTCGATCATCATCATCGACGAGTTAGTAATTTGATTAAAGACCCCGTACGTCTTCACGTACTGCGGTAGAGGTGTGCGGCTGCCACTTGAGAAACCATGAGCAAGCGCCTTTGCTTCGTTTGATTTTGACTTTGATCCAAATGTCAACCAAGAAGCTCTCTCCAGCCCTAGCTGGTGCCATCGATAGTCGGGGAATATACCCTAGGATCATGCCTTGACGTTGGAGTTCTTTAAAGCGCAGATACCACAGTCGATCGTCATCGAGAGTTAGCTAATCACGCTCTCCTCCTCATCGTTGGGAGATTATTTGCTAGCATTTCACTTTCGGTAATGTCAAACGAGAGAGGAGAGATGGCCAGGTCAGAACCGTACGCTTACAAGCGTACGCACTGTCAGGAGTATCTCGTATCTTGGACAGGCCCTCGTTTTCGCGTGAAAAAAACCGACAACACTGACACTGAGCCGAAACTTCAGCATAAAATGAACCTGTTTCGAAAATAAGTTCGAATCCAATCCTGTACGATAGCATCTGTCTGGGGGGGGGGCTACCTCCACATGGTAGCGACATGGACTGGAGCGCTATATATTCCCTCGCCAACGTGAAAACACCGGTCACGAAAATCCTAAGGGCTACTTTGATTCATAAGATTATTAAAAGATTTACGTATGATTGAAATCCAATGGAAATTTTTTCCTTTGAAACCGTTTGATTCATAGGATCACTCATAGGAATCTTATAGAATAAACTTCATAGGAAAATAACCTAACGTCTAGTCTCATGGACAATTTTTTCACCACAATTAAATGAACTTTCTCTTCACATATGATTAAATTACACATGACATGCCAATCCTACGAGTTATTTATTCTTACAATTTTCCTTATCTTACGAATCAAAGAAGCACTAAGTCAAAGAGTGTAGCGCTCTAGCCTAGGGCGCTACCCTCTCAAAAATATAATTTCAAATCAAGGTAACTTTTATCTAGAAATTCAAATGACATGATTCCTTTTCCTATGGGTCAGAAATTAAATAATGTTTCCCGTGCCCCCAATATCATGATGTTTAGACAAGTAGATAAATTTCGTGCACTATTTGCTTAGTTGGTTTATGTTTCTATGTTTAGACGATTTCGCGAAAATCGTTGTGAACGAAGATTTTGCACTATTTTCTTATTCTAGCTCTTCTCTTCAAGGTATTTCCTTTGTTCTAAATTTTGGTTCACAACCATATTTTTAAAATCGTCTAAACATTCATAAATAAACCAACATGAGCAAATAATAAATGAAATATTATCTACTTGTCTAACCACCGTGATACCGGCTGCATGGAAATATAATCGATCCCGCCTCGTCAAGTGTCGCATTCTCATTTCATGCGGCTTCCATGTTACCAAGTGTCAGTTTCCGATTCTGTTGAAACTTTGTGATGTGTCTGCATGTTTGACATAAGAGAGTTTTACTAGGATCACTTTTTTGACGCGAGATGAACGAGCTTGTAAGTGCATTTATGTTTGACATTCGATATTTCAGAACGAAATATGTTGAAAACCGTTTGCCCAAATTATGAACAATTTTCACTTTCGACCTCCTCAAGTCAATTTTCAAAACTAAATTACATGGTGATAGGTTTTGGCAAACTGTTATTCTTCTTCTTCTCCTCCTCCTGGGAGAACGCCTTCATAGCCTCTGTCGGCTTGCCGCTGGCCAGGCAAGGGAGGGCAAGCTGCGTAATGTTTTTTGGCACATGGGTCAATTTCGGTGTCAGTGGACGGCGGGGTTGCGGAGAAGCCTTCTGGTTCCATTCCAACTGTAATGGAGGCATCGATGGTGGGCGACCTTGATATTGGGCGGAGGTGGCGGCAACTGGTGGCGGCTCGGGCGGGAGATGGGGCCGAATTTGTTTTTGCTCTAAAGAAGGCGCCAGTCGAGTATATTTGTGAGAGTTAGTCTCCTTTTAGGAGCAACTCGTAATTTTTTTTTGCTCTGAACAAGGCGCCAGTCGAGTAAATTTTGTAAGAGTTCGAGTAGGTGTTGCTAATTCGTCAAAATGAGGAGTTAATTTTTTTAAGGAATCGGCTAGAAATGCACTAAGTACTGGCGGCATCTTTAATGAAATCACGAGGGGCTAGTTTGCTAAAAGGAAAAAAAAATTCCCTCAGCCGAACTGCTGCTTTGTATATTAAAAACAGTTTGTGATTTTCTGAAATACATATTTGACTCGTGTAATGTACAAGAACGATCAACCTGCCTTTCCGAGATGTTGGCCAATACAGAGCCAATCAATATCTTAAGGCTCAAAATGTCAAAAAAAAATATCTTAAGGCTCAAGGAGTACTGCTGCCGCCCAAAAGAATAAACTGAAAGCTACTATTCATGTATGCTAATTGAACATGCTTCGCTAAATTAGCCTCGCAAACTAGAGCGACACCCGCCCAAAAACATCGCCGTCGTCGCCGAAGAAATGGTCGAAATCGTCGTCGAAGGCGCTGAACATATGCTCCATCTCCACGGGCGCCCATAGCTCTGCCTCGTCGTCCGCGCCAGTGTCCGCGGCCAGGGAGGAAGAGACGTTGGCGCTGTACTCCTCAAGCTTCGTGGTATTGTCGACAAGGCGGCGAATGGGGCGGTTGGGCGCGGTGCCGGCGAGGGCGTTGATGTGGGTGGGTACAGCGTGGCAGTGTTCGGCGATGTAGGTGACGATGAGCACGCCGGGATTGGCCGGGCTGCGCTCCAACAGCTTCCGCGCCGTGCACGCCTTCAGGCTACTGCACTTGTAGTACCCTCTGCATTCACAAGCAGTTCAGTTTCAGTACACATCAGGGTTTCGGTTACCGGCCGGAATACCGCGGTAACCGATTTATCGACCCCCCGGAATTTGTCTATATCGGAAGAAAAATTCCGGAATTGTCAAATTTGGACCAAATTCGTGCTCCAAAAATTTGAATTTGAAATTTTTTGACATCTTTATGTTTAAATCATGAATTCGAGCCGGAATATTTGGCCGGTAACCACGGTTATCGGAAATATCGGCCCCCTCCGGATTTTTTTTTGAGCTGGTTACCAAAACCTTGGTACACATCACTTGTGGTGCCGTGCCAACTGCCAAAGGCAATGGTCTGGGAAATTAACTACGGGCAAATAGCTCACATGCGACGTTTTTTTCACCCTATTCACTGGGGAACGACGTCGTTGCTTGTAATAGCTCCAGTGCGACATCTCATTGAGCTCAAATAACTTCCCTAACTCATTGCTCTTAATCAGTTCCTACCCCGGTGTCAGTTAGGATTAAGGGGAGGCGGGTGGGACCCACAATTGTCCACGTCAGCAACGACGACCGTTTCATCTCTTCCCCTGCGCGCGCTTTCTCTGCTTCTTCTCCTTCTTCTTCTCCGGCGACATCGACGCAGCGCGGCAACGCCGGCGAGACAAAACATAAATAAATTCAGATAAAATAAACAAGTGGGGCGCATATAGTAGACAAACTATATATTCGACATTACGGAAGCTCGTGGCTCATCGGATCAAAAGCCACACAGAGATGAACTGAAAATACAAGGGGGACGATTCGCTGCTGCTCCTACCCCTAGCTACGACCCAAAATTGGGCTCACACCGGAGCCCCGGGGGTGCGGCAGCGGCAATGAGGCGGCGGCGCCGCTCAGTCCTAGTCCTCGTCGGAGTCGAATAGCCCGGCCCCGTCGGAGTCCGAGCTGATGTCGATGATGTCGTGGAGGGAATTGTAAATCCCGACCTCGAGGCGGCGTTGGTCGAGCTCAGTCTCCATCTGACGGCGCATCTCCTCCTCTGTGCTGCGCTGGAACACCTCCAAGGTGACCCAGGGCAGGTCCTCCTCGGAGACGAAGTCCCCGGGCAGGAGGGGGCGGCCGCTGCGCGGTGGGCGCTCCTGCTGCTCCTCTCCTCCCTCTTCGGTGGCGGCAGCGGTGTCCGACCCCGAGCAATGGAGGAGCTCCCCGCACCGGAAGAGCTTCCAGCCATCGCCATGCGGGCCGCCATGCGGCGGTCGTACTCAGGCAGCTCGCGGCGCTCGTACGCAGGCGGAGGCCGCATTCCGAGGTTCGTCCACGCACGCGCGCCTCGCTTACGAGCGCCGTTGGAAGCGGCCACGGCCTTCCTAGCGGGGTCAGCCGGAACCCGCCTCTTCCCCTTCCGCTCCTCGTCGCCGTTGCCACCGCCGGAATGGCCACCGCAGCCGGCGATTCGACCTCCCCTCCTAAACATCGACGGGCGGCGGGGCTGGATCTACAGGCGTAGCTCGATTTGATCACCGGCGGCGAGCTAATGCGAGCGGCGGCGAGGGTGGGGAAATAGCTCGGGCACGACAGGGTGGGGAAATAGCTATGGCACGACAGGGTTAGTGGATAAGAAGAGCAATAGCTAGGGCACGACAGGATTTGGGCCGTGGGCCGTCGAGTTTTCTGGGCCGTAGCCTATGCGCATTTGAAATTAATAAAACACTGCAGCTAAAAAAAATTGTTGGGCCGTGGAATTTGTTGGGCCGTGGCCTATGCGCGTTCGAAACACTGCAGCTAAAAAAATTCAACAGCCTCCTCTCAAAAAAAATATCAACAGCCAATCAGAGCGCAGAACTGGGACTGGCGCGGATCGGGGGTTTCCTTCTAGAAGGCATGATCGGACGGCCAGGGTTAAATCACAGAATCTTCGTAGGATTTTGTGTGGGTTGACCAACTAATTCAGAAAAAATTAAAATAATCACAGAACCTTCATTTTGGTGGGACTTAGAATGATCCAGGCTTATTTTTTCATTTTCATGTTTAAAACTTGTTTAAATGTTGGTTTGACTTCAGCTTGGCCGAATTTGAAATAATCATAAAATATTCAAAAAAAATCAAAAAATGAAATTCCAGTGCACATGGTTTTTATATATAGAGTAGATGTGTAGGATAGTTATTTGGCTGATTTAGAGAAGGTGGAAAAAAATCTTGCTTAGAAATGGAACCGTTTACACTACCTTTAGAGCTCATTTGAACTCTCATGTGTGAAGAGAGGTGGTTTGAGATTTGCAACATGAAATTGTCCAAAACCTCACCAAAACTTCATTTTGGTGTGACTAAGAATGATCCAGGCTTAGTTTTCCATTTTGGTGTGTAAAACTTGTTTAAATGCTGATTTGGCTTGAGTTTGGCCGAATTTGAAATATTCATGAAATATTAAAAAACATCAAACAAATGCAAATCCAGTGCACATGGTTTGTGATATATAGTAGATGTGTAGGACGGTTTCTCCACAATCACAAGCCGAAGCAATTTTCCAAATTCTTTTTACAAATATCATTTTCCACATTTTAAGTGCTAAAAATGGTTCAAAAGGTAGCCGAGACAGCCCCATTTCTAAACCTGTCATTTTTCGACCTTCTCCGAATGATATCAAACTCTAGGATATGTTAGTACATGATTAACTAAGGCCATGTGCACTGGATTCGCATTTTTTGATGTTTTTTCAATATCTTTTGAATGTTTCATAAGAAGTGCTTCATAATCTCACATCTCAAACTATAGAGTTCATAGTTTGAGATGTGTGATTTCACACCATATTGAAGCATTTATTGTTCAATTTGTGTGTAGACCTTGTGTATCAGTTGGAGATGTTAGTACATGATAAAATAAGACCATGTGCACTGGAATATCATTTTTTTCTTCTATTTTGAATATCTTTTGAATATTTTAAATCGGCAGAAGCCAAACCAAATCAGCATTGAAACAAGTTTTACACACCAAAATGGAAAACTAAGCCTAGACCTTTCTTAGTCACACCAAAAGGAAGGTTTGGTGAGGTTTTGGAAAATTTCATGTTACAAATTTCAAACCACTTATCTCAAACTATAGAGTTCATAGTGTGAGATGTGCCATTTCACCCCATTTTGAAGCATTTCCTATTTAATTTATGTGTAGACCTTGTTTATCAGTTGGAGATGTTAGTACATGATAAACTAAGGCCATGTGCACTGGATTCGCATTTTTTTGATGTTTTTTCAATATCTTTTGAATGTTTCAAATTCGGTTGACTTTTGTTGACCCAGATTTGAAATATTCAAAAGATATTTAAGATACATAAAAAAAATGCAAATCCAGTGCACATGGCCTTAGTTTGTTATGTACTAACATCTCCAATTGATAAACAAGGTCTACATACATGTTACACAAGAAGTGCTTCATAATCTCACATCTCAAACTATAGAGTTCATAGTTTGAGATGTGTGATTTCACACCATATTGAAGCATTTCTTGTTCAATTTGTGTGTAGACCTTGTTTATCAGTTGGAGATGTTAGTACATGATAAAATAAGACCATGTGCACTGGAATATCATTTTTCTTCTATGTTGAATATCTTTTGAATATTTCAAATCTGGGTCAACAAAAGTCAACCGAATTTGAAATAATCACAAAATATTCAAAAAACATCAAAAAAATGAAAATCCAGTGCACATGTTCTTATTTTGTCATGTACTAACAACTCCAACTGATAAACAAGGTCTAGATATAATTAAACAAGAAATGCTTCAATATGGTGTGAAAACTTTAGATCTCAAAATATGGTGTGCACATGTTTTGAAAACTTTAGAAATGCTTCATTTTGGTGTGACTAAGAAGGATCCAAGTTTGGTTTTTCATTTTGGTGTTTAAAACATGTTTAAATGTTGGTCAAACTTGGGTTTGACCGAATTTGAAATAATCCCAAATATTCAAAAAACATCAAAAAATGAAAATCCAGTGCACATGGTATTTATATATAGAGTAGAAGTGTAGGAAAGTTATTTGGCTGATTTAGACAAGGTCAAAAAAATCTTGCTTAGGAATGGAGCCGTTTACCCTACCTTTAGACCTCATTTGAATCAATTTTTTTTTAAGACTTAGCAAAAGGCTCGGTTTCATGACCAAGTTAGATCAAACAACTACATAATAGTATGAAATCATTGCAACATCCAACCCTAGCTCAAATAGCATGTAAATTTGAATTTTGGTTCAAAGTTGAATTTAAAAAATCAAAAAAAATAAATAATTTTCATATTATTTAAAAATTCAAAAAATTTGTCCCAATGCAGCATTCTAGTGGATGGTGTAAATTTGGACGTCTATATTCTCTCTCCTACATTTTAATAATATTTCATATACAAAATCGATGGAAGTAACAAATTAGATCACTAGTCCAGTACAAGATGTATCCGTATACGTCTACCGAAATGGAAAGTTTCAACACGAAATTGTGAGAAACATCGAGTTGAACATGTTCGTCAAAGCATTTTTCAAAACTTCAACCGAGTGTGAAGAATTTGACAAAATTCGACTATGGGAATGGAACCAACTCATCAATACGCACGGGTCGTGTGTTGATTCCGGATGCAATCGAGGTTGCCTCCAGCGGGATGCGCGTGCATGGCCGGCACTGCCGACATGGCTGCGCTAAGGCAGGCCAACCCCGACATGCGGAGCGCCACGCTCAGCAGGACGTGTGCATCGCCGGCTGAGCTACTCCGCCTTAGCCTGCCGGCATGCCATCGCCGGCAGGAGTCTCCGGACCTTCTCTCCTTCGGTTGGGTTTTCTCCTTTGACAAAATGCTAGCTGTTGTGCGAGATTGCGAAAGTGGAGCACGTCCAGAGCAGCACGGGCGTCCAGAGCGCGTCCAGGGTGCATCCAGAGCACGTCCAGAGCACGTCCACTATGCATGCCACAATCTGACGGCGTGCGAATGCCACAAGGAACACAAAAACGAGGAACAGAGTAATTTACATATTGTTTACAAGGTTTCAACTATGCCACGGCACGTCCAGAGCACGTCCAGGGCACGTCCAGAGCATGCCCCCAATGTGTTCGCCGTAGTGCTTACATGGCCATTTCACAAAAGAACTCCCACAAAATTCACCAGACTTGCTATCTACAGAATGCAGCTCAATCTCCCCTCCGCCATGTGATTCTTCTAGCTCGATTTCATCTCGCAGAGAATTTCTGAGCACACCAATCTGTCCTCCGCCAGCCCGGCAACTAGACTGAAAGCCTCTAGGCTCAACGCTACTTCGAAGTCCAGGCTCGGGGTTGAGCGTGCTGAACTGCTGCTCGATGAGCTCCCGCCCGAGCTGCTCTCGTCGCCGCAGCAATGTTGCGCATCGAGGCAAACCTCTGTCTCGTCATCGGCGGCGAATTTCCGCCGAGCGAAAAACCCTCGCCGCCGTAGTAGCCGTTACGCTGCCACGCCTGCTTCAATACCTGCTGGACTGAAATCCGGTAGGGTCGCTTGCCGGAGCCCCTCGCCGCTGCACGAGACACAAATCGGGCCGCCGGTCGCCTCTGCGACCGTGTACCCGCACCACCCATCCTCCATCCTCCCTCGCCGCTCCCTCGACGCACCACCCCAAGCCTTGCGTCGCCGCCAGCTTGCTCGGCTCCGGGTGCCGCCGCTGGACTCGCGCGGCGCTCTTAACATTTTCGCCGCCAGCTTGCTCGACTCTAATGCCGGTGCTCCAGTCGCCCGCCCCCGCCGCAGCTTTACTCGCCCGCCCCCTCGCCGCAGCTTTACTCGCCCTCCATTGCTGCGGCTCCAATCGCCCGCTTCTTTGCCACAGCTCGAGTCGCCCGCTCCATTGCCGCCAACTCGCCGTCGCCAGGAAAATTTTTCCCCAGCCCGAGAAACCGAGACGACGGACAGAGTGAGGAGTGAGCTCCGCGGGACGCCGGCGCGTGGCATGCATGGGTCCCACTCGAGAAAAACTACTCCACATACCGGTCAAACCGGGTTTACAGCGTGGGAAACATGACTTGACGGCCATGTCGCCGCAGAGCAATTACTGCTCGAAAAGATGCTGCATGTGAGCTATTATGCAGCAGATATGTCGCAGCGGAGCTAATTCCTCAAAAAAACGTCGCACCTGGGCTATTCGCCCATTAACTACCGTGGGTACGGGGAGCCCTTGATGGGTTTGGCCGTACTTGCGCCACGCCCACTGGTCGTCCGCCGGCCCGGACGACCGGCACCTCCCGCACCACCTTCTTCACCTGGCTCTTCTTGCTCTTGCTGCATCAAACACCTAGTGTCAACGCTTGATCCTGCAAGCAGATCACTGCAAACTTAACTGAACCACCAAGGTCTGTACCTTCTTTTAGGCCTGTGTGCACGGCCGCCCGGTCTCCGACCGGCTTGCTTCCTCGTCTCCGACAGCGCCTGCTCGGAAGGCGAGGCGGCCGGGAAGGAGATGAGCACCGCGCGCTCACGAGCGGACGACGGCGTGATGGAGAATGGCGCCCGAGGCAGCTGCTCGCGCTCCAAGTCGAGTTACTCCAGCAGGTCGTACAACGGCGACGACGACGCCGACGCCGCCAAAGTCACCGGTCGCACCGGAGCCACACGGAGGACGACGGCTTCGTGACGAGCAGCCATCAGAGGCGCCTCTGCTGCTTCAGAGCTGGGGCCGACATCGGCCGTGCCGCCGACGCAGCTCCTGACCACCGCCTCGAGACCCCAATCGCTGGCCGAGCCGTCCATGCAGCTAGAGACGCCAATGAAGGTGCGGTTGACTTTGGCTAGGGATCGCGGCGTGCGTGTATATATAGCTCTCGGCCTCTCGCTCTGTAGAAAGTCAAATGCAGCAGCGGCGCCGCAACACCTAGCAAGCAAGCTAGTGCCCGGCACGAAGAGCCTCAGTGATTGATCGATCGGCCTACCGGTGATCGCATCCTGATTTTACACGCAACCGATCGGCCTAGTTTCACGTGCCGCGTCAGCTATAACTTGAACAACATATTGTTTTTGTTGGATTTTGACTTTAGGCGAAATGTCAACCGAGAAACTCTCTAGCGCATCCAATAGTTGGAGTAGGGGATGAACCTGGGATTATGCCATGGACGTCGGAGTTGTTTAAGGCAAAGATACGGTCATCGACAGTTTGTGCTTTGCAACGAGCTACTAGTAAACTAATCATGCCGCTCGGCTCTGGCGTTCTGTTTGTTGTTAGCTAGTATTACTGCTAATACCGGTTACCATTTGACTTTTTGTAATGTCAACCGAGAGAGCGTGCAGCCTGGAACGGCGTGTGCAAACCTAAAGCCTTGAGGGGAGGGGGGGGGGGGGGTCTCCATCCCCAGCCAAAACTCCGCCCTCTATTCAAAATTCCTCACAAAACTACACTCCGACTCCGACTGCCCTAGATCCGGTGGTTTCGTCGTTTCTACGGCTGGTCGGATCACCGCGACTTGAAAGATGCCCACTTCCTACACACTCCGGTCTGGAAGGGGATTGTTGCTAATCTCCCTTCCTTCCAAACCCACTCGATTGTTACCATTGCAACGGCTCCACTGTTGCGTTCTGGCTTGACAGCTGGATTGGGCACTGCCCCCTCGCTGCGGAATTCCCTACCTTTTTGTACCACTCATCTCGACCCAATACTTGAGTATCCGTTGTCTGGAGAATGGTTTTTCGCTTTCTCTTTCGCTTGTCCCGCGCCTGTCGACATTGGAGATTGTGGAGCTTTCCTCCCTCATGACAAACCTCACGGATATCCTATTGGTTCCTGGACAAATGGATGTGTGCCTCTATCGTTATTCAAAGAAAAGCCTTTGAATAAAAGTCTCTTTGATAAAAAAAATTAGACTGTCACCGACTGACGATCAACGAAATCGTTCCAAATGGGTGGTGTGCGATAACTTCACTCCGTGGAGAAAGATGTGAGACTAATCGTCAGCGTCCGAAAGAAGATATTTCATTTGATACTTGTACACTGTTGTGACTGGATGTACTACGTGTAGAGGTGACCAAACAGTTCACAGGATAAGTGACTCTCCTTTTCAGTTCATAGCTCTAGCAAATGGATATCACGGCCTATATGCCTGAGTTTGGTTTTCGCCTTTTCAGCGCTTTTCAAACGGCCCTATAGGCATGTAAGGCAATGTATAATGGAAGGTGTTTAGAGGGGTGCTTATGAAAATAAACCAAACTTTCTCTTCGGCATCAGTGCTTATTTGTGTAGGAAAGGCAGAAATCCACTTTGGCACCCGTGTGTATATGCTCATGTTATAGTTCTTAAAATAAAAAAAAATATGAAAACACATCGAAAAAAATCTCAAACAATTTGGGCACAAACATACGCAAGTTTTTAACATTCGTGCAAAAATTCGGAAGGAAATGACACTTTATGTGGTCTATGAAAAAAGACAAAATCTCACAGACCCCAGAAAATGTTATTTCCTTTCAAAATTTTGCACGAATGTTGAACACTACTTGTATATCTTTGTGCCCAATTTTTTTCAGATTTTTTCGAAGTGTTTTCAGACTTTTAATTCTGAAAACAATATCAGGAGCATATGCACACGGAGCCAAAACGCCTCTCTGCCTATTTAGATATATGCCTAATGTAAATAATTACTATTTCTTAAACAAAAATGTTTATTTATCTGATCACCTCTCTAAACATTTTGCGTTGTACATGCCCTTACCGTATATGGTATTCCCTCAGCCTAGCTGCTGATTTCTATAGAAAGGACAATTTTTGCCTTCTATCTAAAATATGTTTGTGCCATAAAAAAGGGTGCCTGGTCACTGGTGTAACGTTAGGCCAGGTATTTTCAACAACGAACAAGCTACCTTTTCGAAATGTTGGCCAATACAGAGAAAATAATATCTTAAAGACACAAAGATTTACTGCTCCAGCCCAAAAAAATAAACTGACAACTACTATTCTTGTATGCTAACTGAACATGCTTCGCTAAATTAGTCTCGCAAATTAGAGCGAAACTGGTCGCCCAAAAACGTCGCCGTCGCCGAAGAAATGGTCGAAATCATCGTCGAAGGCGCCAAACATATCGTCCATCTCCCCGGGCGCCCAGACTTCAGAGTCGGCGTCGGCGCCAGTGTCCGCGGCCACGGAGGACGAGACGTCGGCGCTGTACTCCTCATCACGCTTCGTAGTATCGTCGGACAAGGGCGACTGGGGCGTGTTGCGCGCCGTGCCGGCGAGGGCGTTTATGTGGGTGGGCACGGCGTGGCAGTGGTCGGCGATGTAGGTGACGACGAGCACGCCGGGCTTGGCGGGGCTGCGCTCCACCAGCTTCCGCGCCGTGCAAGCCTTCAGGCTGCTGCACTTGTAGTAACCTCTGCATTCACAAGTAGTTATAGTTTCAGTACACGACACTTGTGGTGTTGTGCCAATGGCGCTCAATATGATCTGAGAAATTAACTGAATAATACCGTGGGTACGGGGAGCCCTTGATGGGTTTCTGTCCGTACTTGCGCCACGCCCACTGGTCGTCGGGGCCGGAGACGCCGCCGTCGGCCACCGGCACCTCCCGCACCACCTTCTTCACCTGGCTCTTCTTGCTCTTGCTGCATCAAACACCTAGTGTCAACGCTAGATCCTGCAAGCAGATCTCACTGCAAACTTAACTGAACCACCATGGTCTGTAACTTCTTTTAGGCCTGTGTGCACGGCCGCCCGGTCTCCGACCGGCTTGCTTCCTCGTCTCCCACAGCGGCTGCCCGGAAGTCGAGGCGGCCGGGACAGAGATGAGCACCGCGCGCTCACGAGCGGACGACGGCGTGAGGGAGAATGGCGCCCGAGGCAGCTGCTCGCGCTCCAAGTCGAGGTACTCCAGCACGTCGTACAACGGCGACGACAACGACGACGCCGCCGAAGTCACCGGTCGCACCGGAGCCACACGGGTGACGACGGCTTCCTGACGAGCGGCCATCAGAGGCGCCTCTGCTGCTTCAGAGCTGGGGCCGACATCGGCCGTGCCGCCGACGCAGCTCCTGACCACCGCCTCGAGACCCCAATCGCTGGCCGAGCCGTCCATGCAGCTAGAGACGCCAATGAAGGTGCGGTTGACTTTGGCTAGGGATCGCGGCGTGCGTGTATATATAGCTCTCGGCCTCTCGCTCTGTAGAAAGTCAAATGCAGCAGCGGCGCCGCAACACCTAGCAAACAAGCAACCAAGCTAGTGCCCGGCACGAACAGCGTCAGTGATTGATCCATCGGCCCACCGCTGATCGCATCCTGATTTTACACGTAACTGATCGGCCTAGTTTCACGTGCCGCGTCAGCTGTCACTTGAACAACATATTTTTTTTGTTTGATTTTGACTTTGGCCCAAATGTCAACCGAGAAACTCTCTAGCGCATCGAATAGTAGGAGTAGGGAATCAAACCTGGGATTATGCCCTGGACTTCGGAGTTGTTTAAGGCACAAATACCACCGCTCGTCGGTCATCGACAGTTTGTGCTTTGCAACGAGCTACTAATAAACTAATCATGCCGCTCGGATCTGGCATTCTATTTGTCGTTAGTATTACTGCTGATTTATCATTTGACCTTTGACAATGTCAACCGAGAGAGTGAGGAGCCGGGTAAGAACCGTGCGCTGCCTAGCTAATGCGCGTGCAGCATGCGAAGGTGTTACGAGCTTTTTCAACTCATAAGGCGCACAACTCGAATCTCTGCCGGTCCGTTTTCGTGATTAAACGGCTGATATTTGTTGTTGAATGCGTTGAATATTCAATCCATTCAATGGAAAATCTTGGCCGTTCAATTGCGGGAACAGACGGTCGAGATGCGGGTTGTGCGCTGCAGGGAGGAGGGAACCGTATACATACCATCGGGCCGTTGATCTCTGGAGGGTACTGTAGACTTTTCACATAGAAAGATAAAGAGTCAAACAGGTCTGGTGCTTTCAGTCAAACAACAAAAAAATCTCACTCCCGTGAATCTGCCATCACCCATCTCCCTGGCCGCCGCCGGGACGTAACTAGCCCCACCCTCTCCGAGCTCACCGCCATAGTCGGTCGGCCCTCGCCGATCTCGCCGCACCATAGCTGGTTATGTCGTCGCCAAACTCGTCGCCGCGTCCCTATTCATGTACCCTGGCACATTCTCGCCACCCGCTTCTTACCAGGCACGTTTGACCTAGGCGGTCGCCCGCTCGTCTACCTCGCCGCAACGTCCCCTTTTCTCTCGCAGCGGCGCGCACCAACCTAAGACGCACGTCGGCGACCTCATCCGCGAAACCTCGTCGAAAGTAAATACTCGATATGTGTATAATTTGATTATCTATTCCACATTTCCACCAGGAGAAAATCTGATTGTTTCAAACCCATGTAACTTAAAAAAAAATCCTGCCTAGTGGTTGATAGCAGAGGTAGAAATTGAATGTACAGGTTGAACTGAACTTGTGAATAGTTTTATTTTTTCATGTTGCGTAGATTGAAAGACATCATTGTTCAAGCATGGTTAGTGATATTGAAAATGTGTTAGTTTAACAATCAGATTTGTAATAATTTAGTTTTGATTCTTAATTGCAGTGTACGGCATGGAGGACATGGAGGAGAACGAAGACTATGATATGGTGGTCAATGATACTTTTAGTATCGAAGAAGAAGGTTAAGATTTTTACAACACATATGCTCGGTCGAAGGGGTTTCGTGTTAGAAAGGAAGAACTGACTAAGAAGTCGGGCACGGACATAGTTTTTTCGGCGCCTTTATGTGTGCTCTAAAGAAGGATACCGGGCGAGGAAGCACTTTGAAACATTTGGTGTGATACCTGTGCACTGTTGGGCATGCCTGAACTATGTGCATGTGACCAAATAACTGACACAACATAGCTCGATGGGTGGCTCTCCCGCAACAGCCTCTAGCAAATTTTGTTGTGGACAACCAATTACGGCCTATATGTATGAGTTTGGTTTTCGCCTTTTCAGCACTTTTCAAATGACCCTGTAACTGTGGTATTCCCTCAGCCGAAACTACTGCTTTCTACGAAAAAGGACAATTTTTGCCTTCTATCTAAAATATGTTTGTGCCATAAGAAAAAAGGTGACTGGTATGTACAACAAAGAACAAGCTCCCTTCTCGAAATGTTGGCCAATAGCCCAATACAGAGACAATGATATCTAAAGACACAAAGATTTACTGCTCCAGCCCAAAAGAATAACTGACAACTACTAATCTTATATGCTACTCACTGTAAGCTTGCTAAAAAGGCTTACATTTTGCAATGCAGGTAGTAATTGAACAAGCTTCGCTGAATTACCCTCGCAAATTAGAGGGAAACCGATCGCCCAAAAAGGTCGCCGTCGCCGAAGAAATTGTCGAAATCGTCCTCGAAGGCGCCGAACATATCGTCCGTCTCCACGGGCGCCCAAAGCTCTGACTCGCCGTCCGCGCCAGTTTCCGCAGCCACGGAGGACGAGACGTCCGCGCTGTACTCCTCACGCTTCGTAGTATCGTCGGACATGGGCGGCGAATGGGGCGGGTTGCGCGCAGTGCCGGCGAGGGCGTTTATGTGGGTGGGCACGGCGTGGCAGTGGTCGGCGATGTAGGTGACGACGAGCACGCCGGGCTTGGCGGGGCTGCGCTCCACTAGCTTCCGCGTCGAGCACGCCTTCAGGCTGCTGCACTTGTAGTAACCTCTGCGTTCACAAGCAGTTACAGTTTCAGTACACGTCAGTTAAGGTGTTGTGGCAAGGGCGCCCAATATGATCTGAAAGATTAACTGATTACCGTGGGTACGGGGAGCCCTTGATGGGTTTCTGGCCGTACTTGCGCCACGCCCACTGGTCTTCCGGTCCGGAGACGCCGCCGTCGGCCACCGGCACCTCGCGCACCACCTTCTTCACCTGGTTCTTCTTGCTCTTGCTGTGAAATCAAACACGACCGTAGTGTTAACATGGCTTGATCCTGCAAGCAAATCACTGCCAACTTAACTGAACCACCATGGTTTGCAGTACCTTCTTTTAGGCCTGTGTGAACGACAGACCTGCTTCCTCGTCTCCGACAGCGGCTGACCGGACGTTGGGCGGCCGGAAAGGAGATGAGCACCCCGCTCTCATGAGCTTACGACGGCGTGATGGAGAATGGCGCCCGAGGCAGCTGCTCGTGCTGCAAGTCCAGGTACTCCAGCATGTCGTACAACGGCGACGTGGACGACGCCGGTTGCGCCGACGCCAAATGCCCTACGACGGCTTCCCGGCGAGAGTCGACCCGCGGCGGGTCTGCTGCTTCGGAGCTCGGGACCTCGTCGACGGCAGCGGCCGTGCCCCTGAGGCAGCTCCTGACGACCGCCTCGAGACCCCAATCGCTGGTGGACCCGTCCATCACGGACTCCGGTAGACACAAATTCAGGTGGGCGTGTGTGACGATGACGATGGATCATGTACGGCGCTGTGGTTGACTTTGCCATGGGACCATTGCGGCTGAAGATTTTATAGCTCGCCAAGCTCGCTTGGTAGAAAGTCAAACGCCGCAACGGAGGTAGCTAGTGCCCGGCACGAATCGCGTCAACGATTGATCGATCGGCTCACCACCGCGGCTGGCAAGAAGATCGCATCGGGATTTGATCTTACACGTAGCCGATCCGCGCGCCTAGTTTGTTGATCCCGTCTTCACGTGCTGCGTCCAGATGCCGTAGATGGGGTTGAGATTCGCTGACTTTGTTCCCGCTGACTTCGCCTGACTTTGAGTCACTTACATGTGGGGCACACCATGTGTGGGGGCCCACACGTAAGTGACTCAAAATCAGCCGGAGCAAAGTCAGCGAATCTCAACGGCCGTAGATGCTGCTACAGCTGCCAGGTCAGGTGGCGTCGCTTGAGCAGCCAGAGCGTGTCTTGTTTTTGCTTGGTTCTGACTTTGCATCTAATGTCAACGGAGAGATGACGCTGGGCGCGCGGGGGAATAAACCTCGGATCATCAAGTGGACAAAGTAACCACTAAACATCCAGCAATACCTAAGATCATAGCAACACTGTTGAAGGAATTCGAAGATATCTTTGTTGAACCAACAACACTGCCACCAAAAAGAAGTTGTGATCATACCATTCCTTTGGTACCTGATGCTAAGATTGTTAACCAGAGGTCTTATCGCTTACCTCATCACCAGAAAGATGCTATGGAGAAAATAATCAAAGAGATCCTACTAAAAAAATGTAATCAGAGATAGTAGCAGTCCATATTACTCTCCTGCCTTGTTGGTAAAGAAAAAGGACACTACTTGGAGGGCAGTGAATGATTTCAGGAAAGTCAATGAGCAGACTATTAAGAACAAATATCTTATACCAGTTATTGAGGATTTATTGGATGAACTACATGGTGCCACAATATTCTCCAAAATCGACTTGCGAAGCGGCAATCATCAAATTAGAATGGATGAAAAGGATGTGGAGAAAACTGCTTTCTCCACCCACATGGGACACTATGAATATGCCCTTTGGATTGACTAATGCCCCGGCTACTTTCCAAAGGTTGATGAATACCATGTCCTGGACGTCGCTGTTGTTTAACTCTACGTACAGCGCAGATGTGCAGCTGCCACTTGAGACAAATTAAACCATGAGGATGAGGCAGCGCCTTGTTTTGGTTTGATTCTGACTTTAATTCCAAATGTCAACCCAGAGATTAAAACTGGCCGCTGGTGCTGTCGATGGGGAGGGGGAATAAACCATGGGATCATGCCTCGGGCGTTGGAGTTGTTTAAGCAAACCAAAAGAGTGGCTATCGGCAGGGGCGGATCTAGAAATTTAACTTTGGGTGTTCAAATTTCAACCAATATAATATTTAAGGTGAAATTTTGAAAATGGTCCATGCCTTCACTCCAAATAAAGTGCAAATTAGCCATGCGGTGAAACGGTATCTCAAAGGATTATGAAACTTGCAAAATAACAAAAGAAATTACAGTACAACCATTGGAGCTGTCGGAGTTTGGAATCAAGATATGGCGGCATCAGACCTACGAGGCGCTTGTTGACTTCTCGATTTGAGGACTCTACTACCTCCGTTTCAATGAATGAGGCGCACGCGCTTTTCAAGACGAACTTTGACCGAAAAAATTGAGCAAAAATATCTTGATTATATTCTACATAATTAATATCGTTGGATTCATATTGAAAAACACTTTCTAATAAATTCAAAAAAAAGAAAAACACTTTCTAATGATGCTATTTTTATACCAATAATCTTTATATATTTAGAGTAATGATTGGTTAAAGAAAAAACACGTAAAACGAGGACGCCTTACTTATTGGAATGGAGGGAGTATTCGCTAGTTTTTTCCCGCTATTTAGCTTTTTTTTTACAATTTACGCCCGTTGACATACATTACTTGTATTGGTCATTGCAGGTCCTAGGTGGCTGGTTTGCCACTTGGCTCATTTGGCTACAGGCTAGTTGCTCTCAGCTAGTTGGACCGCATGCTCTCCATTTTTCTAATTCCAAATTTGAGCCATTTTGGACGATAAAAGGTATGTATATATGCTGAGAATTAACATTAGCGATACATATGTTTCTATACGCTATATACATGATTCTTTTTGCAGAAAAATTTGGGTGTTCAACTGCACACCCTTGAACCATGGTAGATCCGTCCATGGCTATCGGCCGGTCTCATGGTGAGAATTTAGGCCAGACTCGATCGGCACGGCGGAGTGGACCGGCGTTCAGACGCGGGGTGGGCACCGGAGGTGAATTGGGCGTTGTCGACCTATCCGTTCGGAGTGGGATATGTACTAGGAGTCTAGAACCAACGGTCGATTTTTTTTACAAGAGATTTGATTCATTGAACAGCATTTTGCAGAGAGAAGCGTACAAAACAACAAGAGATTTTATTCATTTAATAGCATTTCAAAAAAATCGGAAAAGACGTAAAATAGCATGCACATGTATATTTGGATTTTGAAGAGAAATTTTTTCGATGTTTAATTTAAAATAATACTTGCCACGTGATAATGTTAAAAATTGATGTTTCATTTTCTAAGTGTCAAATATTAGATTTTTTTAAGTAAGGGCAAAACTGCACCTCTCTAACTCTCCATAAATTAGAACATAACAACAAGGAATTTACCCCCAATTTTTTATTCATACATAAACCGGGCAACTTTCTGCTTAACAAATGGATAAGGCAAACCTTTTGCCTTCGGTTTAAAAAAAATCATATCAAATAGAGACTTCACTCTCAAAGCAAAAAAAAAGAACTTCTACTAAAATGATGCTCTTAACCATCTCTAGACTTTTAATTAATTCAAATATACTCCCTCCGTTCCTAAATATAATAGTTGTTAGCTTTTTCTTGATTCGAACGTATCTAGACGTATTTCACGGCGTTAAACTCACTCATTTCTGCATTTAGTCCACATTAAAGTGGTCAAAACATGTTATAATATGGAACGGAGGGGGTATTATGCTAGGAAGGTAATAAGTCACTTTTCTTTGGTTTTTTTGCCATTGTTCTTGCTTGCTACCATCACTTCGTCAGCCAAGCTAAAACATAACACGACGAACCGACCATCTACCCCCTAGATAGGACACTCCCAATAAACCCGCAAATAGCATGACACGGGTTGTTGTTGACGGCCGCCTGTAGATGAAATCGCATAAGTAGATAAACATATCATACAGAAACATAGGTAAGAAGATAAGGGACTCTCCTAGACTCCTATCCACCGTACCTGTCAATACATCACTGTCGCTACGCTTGATCTGTTCCAAAAGTCATGAGATGACCTTTTGCTTTCTAGGCTTGTTGTCGCGCCTCTGATATTCATAGCCATACTCTCTTTCAGCCTTGACGATCAGATCGTATAGCTCCTTCGTCTTCTTCTTGATATTCTTTTGAGGCGCCTTCTTTCCGAGATAAATCAGAAACACGCTAGCAACGCAAACAAAATAGCTTGCGTGACTAACATGAAAGAAGTTTTAACTATAAACCAAACTGAACAAAAGGAAGGAATGTTGCAATTTGGTTGCAACAAAACAACAACAAGTACTGTCACAAAACCACCAGTTTTAAATTTGTAGGTACGAAGAACAACCACCGCTTCGAAGACTTTGTATTATCTGTTTTCATGATAAATGAAAATTGGGAGCCGGTGCCTCCTCCTTTTGAAAAAAAGTACCACCGGTTTCGAATTGTTTTCACAAAACCACCACTTTTGGAGGATTAACCCGGAGTCATGCCAAATTTCTGACCAATGGCGTCTGTACATGGCATTGGCTCTTGGCTTGGACGAGCACTCATGAGACTGCAAGGACGTACCTCGGTGTGGATGAGCCTCGCAAAGATCCGCAACTGATCCGCCTCGACGGCCGGAGAGATCCGCGATAAGGCCTCCGTCTGCGTCTGTCGGAGCGCGCCGTCATCGACGAGCCTCCTCGCTACGTGTCCGAGCGCCACCGCCATAGCTGATTTCGCCTCTTCGGATCCTTGGTAAACCTTATATATAGCTCATTAGCAGCACAATATCCTCACGACCCCTGAAAGGAGCCGCTGATAGGCCGGTCCATCTATCGTTTGGTTTTCTTCTCTGCTTCTCTTTTCTTTTCCTTTTTAGTTTTTTTCTTACATATTTATGATTAGGAACAATGTTAGGATTAAAAAATGTTTAGAATTTTAAATGTTCAGATTCAAAAAATGTTCAGATCCAAATAAATGTTTAGATTCAAAAAAAATGTTCAGATCAGAAAAATGTTTGAATTCAAAAATGTTTAGATTGAAAAAAGTTCATAATTCGAAAATATAAATTCTGAAAATGTTTAGATTCAAAACATGTTCAGATTCGAAAAATGTTTAAACTGAAAAATTGGCAAAAAAAATTTAGATTTAAAAAATGTTCCTAATGGGAAAATATCTAAATTTGAAATTATTTTTCAATTTGAAAATGTTCATATTCAAAAAAAATCAGACTAAAAATTGTTTAGATTTCAAAAATATTCATAACTGGAAGAATCAAAATTATGAAAATATTTCTAAAAATGTTCAGATTTTAATAAAGGAAAAAAAGTAAACAAAAAGAAAAGAAATACCAGATGGCCCGGCAAAGTAGAGCTCCATGTGGGCGGCGCGCCCCGGAACCTTCCTCCGTCACGCGCGTGCGTATAAGGGAGGTTTTTTTCGTCGCTCGTTAGCGGCGCTTTAGCGTAGCGCCGCCTACAGCTTCGTTAAGTGGCTCGCGGCCCAATAGTTTATGCGTGCGTGAAAAAAATGTTTCGTTTGTTGGATTGTGCGTGTGTTTTCCAATCTAAAAGAAAATCCGAAAATAATTTAAATCTATTTTCTATCACACGAATATTTTATTAATCCAAATATTTTTAAAAATTTGGAACCACTTTTAAATTCAGAAATATTTTTAAATTTGGAACCATTTTCAAAACAAACAATTTTTAAAGTCGAAACCATTTTTATTTAGAACCATTTTTTAATTTGGAAATTTTTCAAAATGGAACCATTTTAAAAAATGAACATTTTTCAAATTTGGAACCATTTTTAAATTCGAAACCTTTTTAAAATTTGGAAAAATGAACAATTTTTAAATTTAGAACCATTTTTAAATTTGGAACCATTTTAAAAAATGAAACTCTTTTAAATTTGGAACCATTTTAAATTTGGAATTTTTTAAATTTGGAGCCATTTTCAAAATAGAACCATTTTAAATTTGGAACCATTTTCTAAATTTTGGAACCATTTTAAATTTTGGAATCATTTTTAAAATCGGTACCATTTTCAAATTTGGAACCATTTTCAAAATTGAACCATTTTCAAAATTGGAACCATTTTCAATTTTGGAACCATTTTCAAATTTAAATCCATTTTCATAAAAAACAGAAAAAAGAAAATGAAAACAAAAAAGAAAAGAAAAAGAAAAAATAGAAAGAAAACGAAAACAAAAACAGAAATAGAAAATAAACTAAAACAGAAAAAACAGATAGAGAAAAGAAAAGAAAAAAGAAAAAAAGAAAAATTGGCCGTCCCAGGAACGCGTCGCGTGGGAATTCATTCAGGCGGCGCTCCCCTTACGCACCGCTAACTGGCGCCATATAGGATTTGCGTGCGTATAACATCCTGGACTTAGATTTCTTTCAAAAGGCTATTTTTGTTAGAGTTTTAATGGGTTATTGGGCCATGGGTCCTATGCTTTACCAAATGTAACCCACATCACTCGTAGCACCGCTAGATTGTTTTTGTATTTTGCTAAAACATAACCTTTTTCTTACAGCAAGATCTAGACAATTGTTTCTTCTATGATTCTGTGACATGATTCTCGTGTCGACCTATCCGAAAACAGATAGTTCATCATATGAAATTAAATAGACCCAACTTGTTTGACAAAATCCATGAAAACAGTACCACCAGCCAATAAAATTTTACAACTTCAGGTCATTTCATTTCGAGGAAACGAAACCCGCGAAACATGGCAAGCTTGCTAGCCTTATCATCTGCTTCACCGGCCTCTATGATCGGCAGCATGTGAAAGGACAAGGATGTCGCCTAGAGGGGGTGAATAGGCGATTTAAAACTTTTCCGGTTTAGACTCGATAATTGCGGAATAAAACTAGATGTTTAAATTAACAAGCCAACAAACTAAATAAACTAGGTCACCTATGTACACCAACAAGTTATGCTAAGCAATACAAGTAACAAAGTGATAGCAAGATAAAATACTTCAAGCACGAAGGCTATCACAATGTAAATTGCATAAGTAAAGAGCTCGAGTATAGAAATAACCGAGACACGCGGAGACGATGATGTATTCCCGAGTTCCCCCTTTTTAGGGGAGTACGTCTCGTTGGAGGGGTGTGAGTTTCAAACTCAAGACACCACAAATGGTCTCACCCTATTCTTCGATGGACCTTGCCCAAAAGCTCGGTTCACTTTCCACTATTGATTTTCTTTTGGGCGGAAATCGAGTCTCTTACAACAATCTTGAGGCACAACCCACAAAAGGATTGGCAGCTCCCAAGTGACCACAAAAGGCCTCAACCGCCACAAAAGGCGTCTAGGGTCCAAAGACCCAAGAGTAACAAGCTCACAAACTTTCACTTCCACGAATCCTCGTGGAGAGCACAAACCGATACACAAAAACAATGGCAAGAACACAAGAAGTGCTCAAGTCCTTCACTCTCAAATCCCACCAAAAGCAACTAATACTTGTGGAGGGACAAGAGAGGAAGAACAAAGAAGAACTCAACAAATGGAACTCGAAGATCAAGATCTACTAGGTTCCCCTCACTTAGAGGAGGAAAGGATTGGTGGAATTGTAGATCTAGATCTCCTCTCTCAAATCCCTCAAAGATATGCAAGAATCATGGGAGGAATTGAGAGAACACAAAGCTTTGGAGGTCAACAATGGAGGAGGAAAGAGAGTGCAAAAGCTTAGGAACCATGGGGGAAGAAGACCCCTTAAATTGGTCCCCACTAAATCCAACCGTTGGGGCAATTTTCTGCCAGAAATCGAGAGCCCCGCCTTGGCCCGGCCTCGGCCCGGTAAGGCCGGTCAGGAAACTTTCGAAGGCTGGCTGAGGCAGAGTGGCCGGCCTAGAAGCCAATTTTGTTGGAAAGGTAACGACAAGAGCTTTCCTACAACAAGTGGAAATATTAAGAACCATAAATAGAGTTAAGTTGACACACATGGGAAGGTGTGGAACTTTCCTCACGGATAAACCGATAATATTTCCAACACGAAAACACAACAAGTTTTCCATCCGGATTCCGATTTCGATAATCTTGGGTTTGTTGGAATGCAATAAAGAGCTTTACAATATCGTGCATAGAAACATCATAGTCAATCATGTGAAGAGGAGGATACCATAAGGAGAGAGTTTGACCTCTCTTAGAAAAGACGCACCGGTAAAAACTCCAACATCATAAATGCAACAAGATATTCATGAAATCCGTTTTTGATGCTCACATGGATAAAAGCCAAATAAGAACCAACAAAGATGATATGCCAAATATGCAAAGGTTTGATCTCTCCACAAAGATGCGATCAAGTTACTCACTTGAGAGCCCCTCTTGATAGTACGCCGTCTATCCTATAACCCGGTCTCCCACTAACACCAAGAGACCGGTAAAATAGAAACCCTATCAAGATCATACCTTTGCCTTGCGCATTCCACTTGAGATAGATGATTACGATCTTTATCTCTTCAAGTGGACCACCTTTCTTGATTGCGCTTTCTAGCACATGCTTGATGAAGACTTCTCCAAATACTCCCCCATACACCGTTATGGGAGAGTCTCGCGTAGCTCCGTTTTCATTTATCCACTTGCACTTCATCTTCTTCTCTTGATGTATAAAATGGCTTGGAGCTAAACATGAATGTTCACTCAATCTTCTTTTCCAAGCCATGCTTGCAAGAAGCTTATCTCTAGATGACCATTCTTCATATAAACCCTCGGATAAAGGCTTGGTCATCATATACTCCTCTAAAGTCCAACATATGAACTCCAATCTTTTTCCATGGACAAGATCTATAAAGATATCTCAATGCAAATATTAGTCCATAGAGATTGTCATTAATTATCAAAACCACACATGAGGATACATGCACTTTCAACATGTACCTGCAGATGTAGATCAACCTGATGACCACTGATACCGTAGATATCTAGGCATAACATAGTTGTCGAAAAGATACATAATTAACCTTGTATTTCTTGATCTCTGCCTGGCACATTTACATGATAGCGCTAGCTGTAACTAAACCATAATTTTAGTAGAGATAGTAAACATATATGTTAGTGACTCACACTATCTATTCTCTATGTAGCAACCTCAAATCTGAACTCTGCTACTGAAACGTTTGTGAACAACAGTAGTAGCAAGCAAACAAAGTCATGAGATAGAGGCAGGCATAACTGTCGAGAAAAGAAAAAAAGATGTGCCTTGAAGGACTTCCAAAAATATAAATTTTCAGCCAACTATCTGCCAAAATTGGCAAAAAAAAGTTGATATATGGTATCACCTCTGTCCTAAATTATAACATGTTCTGGTAGGCGTCTTCTAGTTTGGGGCCAAGGTAGTACTGTTTATACTGCTTAATTTTCAAAATTTATCATGTCAGCTAAGTGTTAATATCTACTGCGCTTGCAGATCCTTCCTACCTCCTATTAGAATGAATTCTGTACAGCCATTTTTGTAATGTGCTCTGGCTTCAGATGCAAAATACCTTTTCGAAGAAGTTGGAGTGAAGGACTGACTACCGCCGCCGCCGCCGCCAGCTTCACCGACGCGGTCTCCGGGAGGGTGCTCCCCTGCGTGGCGCTGCGGGATGCTGCGGAGTACGCTCCACCGGGCTTCGTCGACCCTATAACCGGCCGCGTCCTCCCATGTGTTGCATTGATGGATCTGGCCGGCTCGCCCACCAATGGCAGCCACTATTACTCCCAAGCCCTGGTAAGCTCTGCCCATCCCTCCCCCCTTCCAAATCATCTTCACTCCTTGCAGCCAGAGTGCGTCGGGCACCCAGATCCAATTTCGGCACCGACTGCGGCACCCAGACCGCGGCTGAGCTCCATGATCATTGCCCCTCCCCCTGCACCCTCTGCATCCCCTGCTACGACCTCTCTGGATGCGGTGCGGGGAGAGGGCATGCTAGCCACAGACTCCATTTCTGCGGTTACCGATGACCAAGACCGAGAAGGAGGCTGGAAGACTGCTGGCTCCCGTCGCTGGCACAGTCGTATGCGCAAACTAGCAAGCCAAAGCAGCCTCTCCGCCCCTCTGCCAAAAGATACGAGCCTTCAACGACAAGATCGGGTCGCACAGGCTGCCAACGCCTTCAAGATCAAGCTCGACGGCATGTGCTTCCGCTGCCTCTCCCGTAAGCACAAGTTCTACCAGTGCCGCGACCCTTTCCACTGCTTTTGTTGCAATCTCTCCGGCCACATCTCAAGGTTCTGCCCGGAAGCCAGCGGCGCCTCTCGCCGCCCTGCATCAGCTTCTACACCGCCTCCGTAGCCGCCGCTGCCGCCACCTTCCGCCGCTGCGGAGTGGCCGTCGCTGCCTGCCACCGCACCTATGGCCTTCACTCCCGGCGCGGCCTCGCTGAGGCCGGACACCTCGTGCTGCACTCTGGTCCGCACGCCGTCGATGGAGGCCGAGAGCCATCGCCTCCACTCTAGGGCGCTCACGGTCACCGTGCCGGACCAGCGGGTGCGCGTCACTGCGGCGCAGGTGGCCAAGTCTTCCCAGCTTCTGTTTCGGCTCTCTGCGGACGACATCGAGGTTGCAGAATACTTCCCAGAAGATTTCTTGATCACTTTCAGGGAGCCGTTGCAGCGAGACATTGCTCTGGATTCGCGCTTCCTACCCGTGCGTGGCGCGTCTCTCAAGCTGCGGCCATGGCTACCTGCTGCTCCAACCAGCCAGAAGATTTGGAGGTGCTGCTGCCGTATCGCGCTCGATGGCTTGCCGGATGAAGCGTGGGAGTGGGAGTCGGTAAGGGATATCGTCCGCAAGGGCAGCTATGAGCTGGACCTTATGGAGCAGCAATCCATCTCGAAGCGCAACCGCAAGGTGCTCTTTGCCTGGGTTTGGTCCTCTAACCCGCACAAGATCCCGCGGCAGTCTGATTTCACCATCATCAACCGCCCGGATATACGGCGTCAGTGCTTCTCCCTGCCAGAGGGCTCGCCGAAGGAGGAAGGGAAAGAAGGGCAAACGTTCCCTGTGCTGATTCATGTGGATGTGGTGAAGGACTACACACCGGCCGCCTCCGCTTCGGTGCCTTGGCCAATGGTGTTCGAGCTCAAGGACTGGAAGCTGGGTGTTAAGGATGGCTCTCTGAGCTCTCGCTGGCCTCCGCGGAGCAGCCCGTCTGATCGCCGCCGCAACAATGATGATGATGATGACAGGGACAACCACTGATGACCCACAAGTATAGGGGGTGTATCGCAGTACTTTCGATAAATAAGAGTGTCGAACCCAACGAGGAGCAGAAGGTGCTGGCAAGTAGTTTTGATCAAGAATTCACTGTAAAAGCTAGCAGACAGGTTTTCAGTAGTATTCGAAACAGCAGGTAAAAACAGTGCAAGTAAATAAACGAGCGCGGCAACAAATGCAGCGAGTGGCCCAATCCTTTTGAGTGCAAAGGACAAGCCGAGTGTGTTACTTATAAGAGACAAATGTTCCTGAGGACACATGGGAATTTCGTCAAGTGCTTTCGCTTCGTGCAACTGGTTAATCTTCATTGTTTTGATAAGTGTTGTGTGGGTGAATCTATGCTAACGCACCGCCCTTCCTAGGACTAATACGCACTTGTGATTATACCCCCTGCAAGCATCCGCGAATGCAGAAAAGTAATTAAGATAAATCTAACCACAGCTTTAAACTCTGAGACCCTACGCTCCCTCGTGCACTATCTTACTAACGGGGGTTCAGGTTTCTGTCACTCCGGCAACCCCTCAACTAGCAAGCTAGGTACACGATGCATTCCCCTAGGCCCATAAAGGTGAAGTGTCATGTAGTCGACGTTCACATGACACCACTAGAAGAATGACACCACAACTTAAATATCAAACCATTAAATATTAACGCAGCATTATTTCACTACTAACAACATGACTTCCCCATGTCCTCAAGAACTACAAACTACTCACAAGACATCATATGGATCATGATCAGAGATGATATGGCAATGAATAACAATCTGGACATGAACACTAATCCACCAAACAAACTCAATAGCATCAATAACAAGGAGTAATCAACACCGGGAGAGTCTCCCCAATGAACTAGACAAGGTACAGCCCTAGATGTTACAGCAAGATGGATGTGGAGTCGGTGGAGATGATGGTGATGGCGCAGTGGATGATGGTGATGATGATCCCGATGAAGTCCAGCGTGATGACGATGACGATGGCGATGATTTCCCCTCTCCGGGAGGGAATTTCCCCGGCAGGATCTCCCTGCCAGAGAGCTCTTTCTCTCTCGGTGGTTTCCGTCCCGTGGAGGCGGCGGAATATTTCGTGGACGTCCCCCCGTGCTTAGGTTTTCGGGAGGCAGATATACGCGAAGAGGCAACCTGGGGGGTGGACCCAGGTGGCCACGCCATAGCTGGGCGCGGCCCACAGGCCAGCCGCGCCCAGGTGTGGCGTGGGGCCCACCTGGCCCACCTGGCTGCCTCCTTTTGGCTGCCTCCGGCATCTGACATTATAAGACCCCCAGAATTGGTTTCGTGATTTTTGGAGTTCCGCTGATATGTGACTTGACGACGCTTTTTCCAGCAGAAACCTGACTCCGGAAGGATAATTCCCAATAATCATCAAACATGCAAAATAAGGCAAAATAACATAAGTATCATGTATTAATATGAAATATAAGGATAGATAATGACAAATTATGATATAAAATAGTGATGCAAAATGGACGTATCAACTCCCCCAAGCTTAGACTCGCTTGTCCCCAAGCGAAAACTGAGCTCAGTAAACAAGTCCACATGTTTATGGAGTGAAGTGTCGATAATAAAGAATACGGACAAGAAGCATCAGTATTTACTCAGCTAAACAAGTCATTTTAAACAGCAGTCTCTACACATTCTACTTAACTTGGAACAAGTAATGGAACAACCACAAATAAAGGTACATTAAGCAAACCAATTGGATGTGGCAAACTGTGTTCTTGGTCAGAGAACAATCAACATTCTAACTTATCTTTCAAGAAGAGTCTTTATACTAGAGCTATATTGCAGAAATAGAGTTGCTCAATCATCACTGTTCCTTTCACATTCCAAAGAAAACTGTCAAAGTCATATTCTCAAAGATAAAACTTCATGTGCTCAAGCAAAGTAGACAAAACATGATAGGAAATATTATGAACTATAAATGATTGTATCTATAACAATTCGAGTGCTTGCTCGGGATAGAGGGAATAGGTTTACTGACTCAACAATAAATAAATGATAGGCCCTTCGCAGAGGGAAGCAGGGATTAAAACGTGTGCTAGAGCTTTTTAGTTCCCGAAGGCATAGAGAGTGTAAAAATATTGCTTTGAGAGGTGTATGCTATTGGTCAACAAATCAGTGGTAGAATCCTTGTCATCTTCCATACTAATTAACTTTTAGAGCGGTTCCGAGAGTTTATAGAACTGCACTTGTAACAAGCACTTATTGATGACACTCCTCCCAACCATTTCTTTCCACAAACCATGGCTTGACCGAATCCTCGGTTGCCGACCAACAATCACCGTGGAGGAGTGTCTATTATTTATTTATTTATTTATAGGGTGGACTAACCAGCTCTTTTAATGCAAAATAAAAGGTGGAGAAGCAGATGAAGCTGCCAATCCTTGTAAATCAGTTAGCATGGAAGATGACACATCTGCTACCACGTCCTTATGAGCTTGGTGAACAGTGACACAAAAAGGGATATAATAATAGTTTTGAATAGTTAAAGGTAGCACACGAGAAAATGTACTTGGAGTAGTGCGAACACTACATGATAGGTAGTTATGGTGGACACGAATGGAGTGCTTTGGTTCAGGGTTTTGGATGCACGAGAAGTATCTCCTCTCAGTACAAGGTTTTAGGCTAGCAAGGTTTAGTAGCAAGCACAAGAATTGAGAGAGACAAACACTTATAGATCTAATAGAACAACCATGCTATCTACTTTGTGGGCACAAAACACTTTAATTCAAGAATAATAAACTCATTGGCCAACAAAGAGGAAAACAATAGGGATAATGTTATTGCAACCAGTTCCCTCTTTTCTACTTAAGTGTAAAAAGTATTGATACTACTGACCAGTCTAAGTTTGCCACAACCAACTAAATTTACTTGCTGCACCCAAAGTGATGCCAATACTAATGTAACAAGATCAGCATATGACAAAGGACTTGCTGGCTAAAATAAAGTGTGCAGAAAGTAAAGATAAAGCTTCTCATTAATATTCCATCACAATAAACCTCACACCAACGGATACAACGATAACCAACTAAGGAGTGATACTCCACATTGCAAACTATCTCATATGATAACTTCTCTACTCATGGTACTAAGCAAAAATATAAAGATAAAGATAAAGATAAAGATGGTGATACTGAAAACACCCCCCCCCAAGCTTGAAACAAGCTGGGAGTGTGTTGTTACCCATGGTGAATTACTCCCTTGGCGGTGATGGTGGTGGCGCCCCTCTAATGAGCTTCTCGGCAAGCTCCATTAACTCATCAACTCTACCAATGAGGGTGCGGACAAGCTCTGAATTCTGCTCAATGCGGTTCATCATCCTGTCAGAGGGTGAATCCCAGCTTTTGGAGTTGTTACCCCACTTCTCTTCAGCTTTGGAGCTCCCTTTTCCTGCATGGTCAGAACGATCCATATCCCAGCTACTGGGCAATTCTGATTCTGGAACTTTTTCAAAGGGATACTTATGGATGAGAGTGTGAAAAGGCCTTTTGGTATCTGAAGGAAGTGTTCTTGGAGCTAGGAAGCGACGAGGAACTCTCCCACCAGTGCTCATCCTCGCGCCCTGCCTGGCCCTGGGCTTGTTCTGCACCACTCCGATGCTTGCAACGGTAGCGGTGGGAATAGGACTTGGATCTTCCTCTTCTTCACCGACAGCTTCAGTCTTCTCCTTCTCCTCCTCAGCATCTTGGTCTTTCAGATCTTTCTTCAGGCCCTCCTTGTCAGGGTTGTTGGAGGCGACCATGGTGCTCTAGACTTCTACAACCCTGGCAGAAACAGCTCGAAAACAAACGCGACGAAAACACGAGATACGGACCTCGGGAGATCCGGGTAAATATATAGCAGAAAATAACGCGTGAAAAGGAAAGCACAGGGCGAAGCGGAGTCGGAGGGGGTCTCCGAGGCGACCACGCCATAGCTGGGCGCGGCCCAGGTGGGGCCCGCGCCCTGCTGTGGCGTGGTGCCCTCGGGCACCTCCTCCGGCACTTATTCGTCTTGATATTTCCAAAATTGTATAAAAATAACTAATATAAAAGTTTCGAAGTAAAACGCGGACTTTTTCTTACCGAAACTCATACCTACTTCAAATCAGACTCTGCAGTTTCCTGTTTCTGAGTTTTAATAAATTCCTCCGGAGATACCATTTGAATAATATCAACATTTTCATTATAAGATTCTCCAGAAATATAATGTTTAAGTCTCTGCCCATTAACAACTTGAGGTTTGTCACCGTCAAGTGAATTAATTTTTATTGCACCAGAACGATAAACTTCTTCCACAATGTAAGGTCCTTCCCATTTTGAGAGTAATTTTCCTGCAAAAAATCTGAGACGAGACCTATACAATAAAACTTTATCACCTATGCAAAATTCTCTTTTTAAAATTCTCTTGTCATGCCATCTCTTAACTTTCTCTTTGAAAAGTTTAGCATTTTCATATGCTTCACTTCTCCATTCATCTAGAGAGCTTAACTCTAGCAACCTTTTCTCACCAGCTAATTTGAAATCTCTATTAAGCTCTTTGATTGCCCAATAGGCCTTGTGTTCTAATTCTAGAGGTAAATGACAAGCTTTTCCATAAACCATTTTATAAGGAGACATGCCCATAGGATTTTTATATGCTGTTCTATAAGCCCACAAAGCATCATTAAGCTTTCTAGCCCAATTCTTTCTAGACCTATTGACAGTCTTTTGCAAAATCAACTTAATTTCTCTATTTGATAACTCTACTTGACCACTAGTTTGAGGATGATACGGTGAAGCAATTCTGTGATTGACACCATATTTAGCAAGAGTTTTTCTAAAACCACCATGAATAAAGTGTGAACCACCATCAGTCATGAGATATCTAGGCACACCAAACCTCGAGAAAATAACATCCTTAAGCATTTTTAAGGAAGTCTTACCATCAGCACTAGAGGTTGGTATAGCCTCTACCCACTTAGTAACATAATCAACAGCAACTAGAATATGAGTATAACCATCTGAAGCGGGAAAAGGACCCATAAAGTCAAATCCCCAACAATCAAAAGGTTCAATAACAAGAGAATAATTCATAGGCATCTCATTACGTCTACTAATATTCCCAACTCTCTGACATTGATCACAGGTCAAAACAAATTTTCTTGCATCTTTAAAAAGAGTAGGCCAATAAAAACCTGATTGTAGAACCTTTTGTGCAGTTCTATCTCCGGCGTGATGTCCTCCATAAGCACTACCATGGCATTTATCCAATATTTCCTTCTGCTCATGCTCTGGAACACATCTTCTCATAATACCATCAACTCCTTCTCTATATAAATGTGGGTCATCCCAAAAATAATGCCTCAAGTCACAGAAGAATTTCCTCCTTTGCTGATAAGTAAAAGTTGGAGGCAAATACTTGGCAACAATAAAGTTAGCATAATCAGCATACCAGGGACAATCATTCGAATTTACCTTTATAGAAGCCAACTGCTCATTTCGAAAATTGTCATCAACAGGAATAGGATCATGCATTATATTTTCTAATCTAGACAGATTATCAGCAACAGGATTTTCAGCACCTTTTCTATCAACAATATGCAAATCGAACTCTTGTAACAGGAGAACCCATCTAATAAGTCTAGGCTTAGCATCCTTCTTATCCATAAGGTATTTAATAGCAGCATGATCAGTATGAATAGTTACCTTAGAATCAACAATATAAGGTCTAAACTTATCACAAGCAAACACTACTGCTAAAAATTCCTTCTCAGTAGTAGCATAATTCTTTTGAGCTGCATCAAGAGTCTTACTAGCATAATGAATAACATTTAACTTTTTATCTACTCGCTGTCCTAAAACAGCACCTACAGCAAAATCACTAGCATCACACATAATTTCAAATGGTAAAGTCCAGTCTGGTGGTTGAACAATAGGAGCAGTTATTAAAGCCTTCTTCAAAATTTCGAATGCCTCTTTACACTCGTCATCAAAAACAAATGGAACATCCTTTTGAAGAAGATTGGTAAGTGGCTTTGAAATTTTAGAGAAATCTTTAATAAACCTTCTATAAAAACCAGCATGACCAAGAACACTACGAATACCTTTCACATCTCGGGGGCATGGCATTTTCTCAATTGCTTCCACTTTAGCTCTATCAACTTCAATACCTCTTTCAGAAATTTTATGCCCAAGAACAATGCCTTCATTAACCATAAAATGGCATTTCTCCCAATTAAGAACAAGATTGGTTTCTTCACATCTCTGCAAAACTTTGTCAAGATTGTGCAAACAGTTATCAAAAGAAGTTCCATAGACGGAGAAATCGTCCATGAAGACTTCCACAATTTCTTCACAAAAACCGTGAAAAATAGCAGACATGCATCTCTGAAAAGTAGCAGGAGCATTACATAAACCAAAAGGCATACGTCTATAAGCATAAGTACCATAAGGACAGGTAAAAGTGGTTTTCTCCTGATCTTCCTTTCTAACAGCTATTTGGGAAAAACCAGAATAACCATCAAGGAAACAAAAATGAGTTTTCTTAGACAACCTTTCTAACATCTGATCAATAAAAGGCAAAGGATAATGATCTTTCTTAGTAACCTTATTGACCTTACGAAAATCAATGCACATTCTATAACCAACTACAACTCTCTGAGGAATAAGCTCATCATTTTCATTAGGCACAACAGTTATTCCTCCTTTCTTAGGAACACAATGAACAGGACTAACCCATCTACTATCAGCAATAGGATAAATTATACCTGCTTCAAGAAGTTTTAATACCTCATTTCTTACCACTTCCTTCATCTTAGGAATTAAACGACGTTGATGCTCAACAACAGGCTTGGCATCAGGCTCAATATTAATAGCATGCTGACATATAGCAGGAGAAATCCCTTTTAAATCATCAAGAGTATAGCCCATTGCGCCTCTATGTTTCTTCAGAACTTGCAATAATTTTGCTTCTTCATCTCCTGAAAGTTTAGAACTAATAATAACAGGATATATTTTCTTATCATCAATATGAACATACTTAAGATTATCAGGTAAAGGCTTAAGATCAAAAACAGGGTCTTCTTTAGGAGGGGGCGCAATTCCCAGGTCCTCCACAGGTAAATCATGCCTAAGCATTTGAGGTTGACGCAGAAAGATGTCGTCAATCTCCCTTCTTTCTTCTGCAAAAACTTCACTTTCGTGGTCTTCCAAAAATTGCTGCAAAGCATTGTTAGGACCAACAGCAATAGAAGCAAGCTGTTCAACTTGAAAGTTCTCATTAGGCATTTCAGGTTCATAATGATTCTTAGCAAATTTTGAAAAATTAAACTCATAAGACTCTCCATCGAATCTAGTAAATTTTTCTCTTTTTGACAGTCAATAATAGCACCACAAGTATTCAGGAAAGGTCTACCAAAAATAATAGGACAAGAGTCACTAGCAGCAGAACCGAGAACTAAGAAATCAGCAGGGTATTTAGTCTTACCACATAAAACTTCAACATCTCTGACAATGCCAACTGGACAGATAGTTTCCCTATTAGCAAGCTGAATAACCACATCAATATCTTCCAATTCGCAAGGATCAATTTCCTTCCTGATTTCCTTGTAGAGAGCATAAGGGATAGCGCTGGAACTAGCACCAATATCACAGAGACCATAATAACAATGCTCACCTATTTTAACAGAAAGCACAGGAACACTAGGCTTTCGAGCTCTTTTAGGATGTGTAACCATGTTAGAAGCTTCTTCACAAAACACAATATGACCTCCTTCTACATTTTCAGTTACAAGTTCCTTAACCATAGCTACTTCATGTTCTACACTAATTTGCTCATCAGGTTCCCTAGGTTTACGTTCACTTTTGCTAACCACACTAGCCAAAATAGAGTGTTCTTTTACTTTAACAGGAAAAGGTATTTTTTCAATATAGGGTTCTGGTATAATGCGATCAACAGTTTGAACTTCAACATTTTTAGCAAGAGCAAATTAGCATTATCTTCATAAGGTTCATGATACTTTTCCCAACCTTGTCTAGGAATATCGAGATACGAGGCAAAGGCCTTAAAGTAATTAACAACAACTTGAGAATCAAGACCATAAGTAGCATTAAAATTACGAAAACTATCAGTCTCCATAAAGGATTTAATGCATTCGAAATCATAATTTATACCTGACTCCCTACCTTTGTCGTTCTCCCATCCTTCAGTATTTTCCTGGATACGATCAAGAAGATCCCATTTATCTTCATCCTTCATACGAGTGAATGACCAAGAACAAGAAGTGTCCAATAAATCTTTATCATGATAGGAAAGTCTTGCATAAAAGTTATTGATGACAATATTACTTGGAATCCCATGAACAGGGCATTTGAGCATTAATAATTTCAATCTCCCCCAAGCTTGGGCAATACTTTCTCCCTCATAAGGCCAAAAAGTGAATATAGAATTCCGATCCTTATGAATCTCACTTGGAGGATAAAACTTGTAATAAAAGAGAGGGACAATTTCAGCCCAGCTCAATGAAGGACCATTCTTCAGCAGACTATACCATTCAGCAGCTCTGCCATCCAGCGACAGAGTAAATAATTTCCTTTTAATAATGTCCATCGAAATACCTGCACACTTGAACAAACCGCATAGTTCATGTATATAAAGCAAATGATTACCAGGATGAACAGTTCCATCATAGCGGTTATCCATAATACGTCCAACAATTTTCGTAGGTATTTTAAATGGAACAATCTCAGCAGATGGAGGATCATCTACTACCGTAGCAGTGGTAGTAGTCCTCCCAAACAGCGAACCAAATGGATTTGACTCCATAACAGTCATTACAGTAAATAATTTCCTTACCAATAGCGCTTCACTCCCCGGCAACGGCGCCAGAAAATAGTCTTGATGACCCACAAGTATAGGGGGTGTATCGCAGTACTTTCGATAAATAAGAGTGTCGAACCCAACGAGGAGCAGAAGGTGCTGGCAAGTAGTTTTGATCAAGAATTCACTGTAAAAGCTAGCAGACAGGTTTTCAGTAGTATTCGAAACAGCAGGTAAAAACAGTGCAAGTAAATAAACGAGCGCGGCAACAAATGCAGCGAGTGGCCCAATCCTTTTGAGTGCAAAGGACAAGCCGAGTGTGTTACTTATAAGAGACAAATGTTCCTGAGGACACATGGGAATTTCGTCAAGTGCTTTCGCTTCGTGCAACTGGTTAATCTTCATTGTTTTGATAAGTGTTGTGTGGGTGAATCTATGCTAACGCACCGCCCTTCCTAGGACTAATACGCACTTGTGATTATACCCCCTGCAAGCATCCGCGAATGCAGAAAAGTAATTAAGATAAATCTAACCACAGCTTTAAACTCTGAGACCCTACGCTCCCTCGTGCACTATCTTACTAACGGGGGTTCAGGTTTCTGTCACTCCGGCAACCCCTCAACTAGCAAGCTAGGTACACGATGCATTCCCCTAGGCCCATAAAGGTGAAGTGTCATGTAGTCGACGTTCACATGACACCACTAGAAGAATGACACCACAACTTAAATATCAAACCATTAAATATTAACGCAGCATTATTTCACTACTAACAACATGACTTCCCCATGTCCTCAAGAACTACAAACTACTCACAAGACATCATATGGATCATGATCAGAGATGATATGGCAATGAATAACAATCTGGACATGAACACTAATCCACCAAACAAACTCAATAGCATCAATAACAAGGAGTAATCAACACCGGGAGAGTCTCCCCAATGAACTAGACAAGGTACAGCCCTAGATGTTACAGCAAGATGGATGTGGAGTCGGTGGAGATGATGGTGATGGCGCAGTGGATGATGGTGATGATGATCCCGATGAAGTCCAGCGTGATGACGATGACGATGGCGATGATTTCCCCTCTCCGGGAGGGAATTTCCCCGGCAGGATCTCCCTGCCAGAGAGCTCTTTCTCTCTCGGTGGTTTCCGTCCCGTGGAGGCGGCGGAATATTTCGTGGACGTCCCCCGTGCTTAGGTTTTCGGGAGGCGCGAAGAGGCAACCTGGGGGGTGGACCCAGGTGGCCACGCCATAGCTGGGCGCGGCCCACAGGCCAGCCGCGCCCAGGTGTGGCGTGGGGCCCACCTGGCTGCCTCCTTTTGGCTGCCTCCGGCATCTGACATTATAAGACCCCCAGAATTGGTTTCGTGATTTTTGGAGTTCCGCTGATATGTGACTTGACGACGCTTTTTCCAGCAGAAACCTGACTCCGGAAGGATAATTCCCAATAATCATCAAACATGCAAAATAAGGCAAAATAACATAAGTATCATGTATTAATATGAAATATAAGGATAGATAATGACAAATTATGATATAAAATAGTGATGCAAAATGGACGTATCAACCACTTCGGGCGGCGGCATCGTGGCCGCGATGAGGGCGACGTAAGAGGTTCTGGAATGGGCTGCGTGAACAGACGAAGTGCCGTGACACTGCGGACCGCGAGCCGGAGTCTCGCCGCTATTGCCAGCGCGTTGCTGCACCCCCCGCGACCGAGCTGGCTGCCGTGCCGCCGTCTAGCAAGTTCAGTCAGCCTGCTGAGGCCACAGTTGATGCTGCACACACCTTCAGATAGCTGCTTTCAAAATTCCATCACAGACTATGACCAGCCACCAGCGCAGGAAGGATGCCAGCCCCCGCCGCGATTCGAGCGTGCCACCGAGGTTGCCGCTGCCGTCGTGCACTTCCGCGCCGCGCAAGACTGTTTTCGTCAGGCCTGATCTCGCTGTCCTGAGAGCTGCAGCGACCCCACAGTCAACATCAGGGGAGCAGTCAAACTTTGAGACCGTCGTCCAAGATGCCGAACCAGAAGAGGAAAGTCCCCGCCTTGGCATCCCTGCCCCCCACCCTGCTGCCGAGCCCATTTTGGGTTCGACCATCTCTATGTCTCCAGAGATGCCCCTGTCCTAGCCTGTCGAGAACCAGAATTCAGAGATGCTATCGTCCCTTGCGTCTAAATCACGCCCAAAGAGCAGCCCAGTGTGCAGCATGCAGCACCAAGCGCAGCGGACGATGCTCCTCTACTCTCCACCACGGTGTGCCAACATCACCGAGATCTCTTGCAGTGGGTGGCGATGCTGCTGACGGCGCCGTTGCTTTGACAGCTAAAGCCATGGCCTCCCTGTTTGGATGGAGCGCAACCCAAGCGAGCTGGGGCCTATGATACGTCTCCAACGTATCCATAATTTCTGCTGTTCCATGCTTATATTATACCATTTGCTACATGTTTTATATACACTTCATATCACTTTTATGCATTTTCTGGGACTAACCTATTAACAAGATGCCACAGTGCCAGTTCCCTGTTTTCTGCTGTTTTTGGTTTCAGAAAGTTACTTCTGGAAATATTCTCGGAATTGCACGAAACAAAAGGCCAAGTCCCTATTTTTCCAACACGTACACGGAGTCCGAAGGAGAGACGAAGGAGAGCCACGAGGTGGCCAAACCACCTGGCGGCGCGGCAGTGGGCCCAGCCGCGCCGCCTGTGGTTTGGGCCCCTCGGGGGTCCGCCGACATCGCCCCTTCGCCTATTTATTCCCCGAGACGTGAAAACCCTAAAACACCGAGCCTTTCATCCAGAACATATTCGCTGCCGCCGCCGTCGTCAACCCTAACTCGGGGGTTTCTGAAGCTCTTCCCGGCACCCTGCCGGAGAGGGGAATCATCACCGGAGGGCTCTACATCGCCATGCCCGCCTCCGGAGTGATGCGTGAGTAGTTCATCCTTGGACTATGGGTCCATAGCAGTAGCTAGATGGTTGTCTTCTCCACTTGTGCCATCATGTTTAGATCTTGTGAGCTGCCTATCATGATCAAGATCATCTTATTGTAATGCTACATGTTGTGTTTGCTGGGATCTGACTTATATTGATACCTATGTGGAGCTGAATATTATATTATCATGTCTATGTCATTTGTGATCTTGCATGCTCTCCGTTACTTGTTGAAGCCTTGGCCAAGTGAATACTTGTGACTCCAAGAGGGGTATTTATGCATGATAGTTGGGTTCAACCTCTATTTAACCTGGGATAGTGACAGCAAGTTCTAAGGTTGTAGATGTGTTGTTGCCACTAGGGGTAAAACAGCAATGCTTTATTCAAGGATGAATGTATTGTTTACATTACGCACATTACTTAATGCAATTGTCTGTTGCTTGCAACTTAATACTGGAAGGGGTACGGATGTTAACCGGAAAGTGGACTATTTAGGCATAGATGCATGCTGGATAGCGGTCTATGTACTTTGTCGTAATGCCCAAATGAATCTCATAGTAGACACCACAACTCACACATGCATGTTATATGCACTTATCAATTGTCAATTGCCCAGCTGTAATTTGTTTACCCAGCATGTTAGTTATCTTATTGGAGAGACACCACTAGTGAACTGTGGACCCCGGTCCATTCTTTTACATCTGAAATACAATCTACTGCAATCATTGTTCTCTACTGTTTTATGCAAACAAACATCATTTCCATTCGATACGTTTAACCCTTTGTTTTCAGCAAGCCGGTGAGATTGACAACCTCACTGTTAAGTTGGGGCAAAGTAATTTGATTGTGTTGTGCAGGTTCCACGTTGGCACCGGAATCCCTGGTGTTGCGCCGCACTACACTCCTTCACCAACACCTTCGAAGCAAACCTCGTTTTCCTACTGGTTCGATTAAACCTTGGTTTCATACTGAGGGAAAACTTGCTGCTGCACTCATCATACCTTCCTCTTGGGGTTCCCAACTGACGTGTGACGTACAAGCATTGTTTCTGGCTGTTGCCGGGGAGATATTCCCTCGTCAACTTAGCGCTAGCAACACGTTTTCTGGCGCCGTTGCCGGGGAAAACCGAATTGCTTCTGCAAGGGGAGTCTCTCACACCCAATCTCTTTACTTTGTTATTTGTCTTGCTTAGTTTATTTTTATTTAGTCTTGTTTGCTCTCTTTATCAAAAACACAAAAAAATTAGTTACTTGTTTAATTTTTGATTTTGTTTTTCAAAATGAGTACTCCTGAGAACACTAAGTTGTGTGACTTCACTAGCACAAACAACAATGATTTCATATGCACTCCTATTGCTCCACCTGCTTCTAAGCAGAATTTTATGAAATTAAACCTGCTCTATTAAATCTTGTTATGAAAGAGCAATTTTCTGGTGTTAGTACTGATGATGCTGCTGCCCATCTTAATAACTTTGTTGAACTTTGTGAAATGCAAAAGTATAAGGATATGGATGGGGATATTATAAAACTGAAACTTTTTCCTTTCTCCTTGAGAGGAAGAGCTAAAGAATGGTTGCTTTCTTTGCCTAGAAATAGTATTGATTCTTGGACAAAATGCAAAGATGCTTTCATAGGGAAATATTATCCTCCTGCTAAGATTATATCCTTGAGAAGTAGCATTATGAATTTTAAACAACTTGATAATGAACATGTTGCTCAAGCTTGGGAAAGAATGAAATCTTTGGTGAAGAATTGTCCCACTCATGGACTGACTACTTGGATGATCATCCAAACCTTTTATGCAGGATTAAATTTTTCCTCAAGGAACTTATTGGATTCAGCCTCTGGAGGAACCTTTATGTCCATCACTTTAGGTGCAGCAACAAAGCTACTTGATGATATGATGATCAACTATTCCGAATGGCACACCGAAAGAGCTCCTCAAGGTAAGAAGGTAAATTCTGTTGAAGAAACCTCCTCTTTGAGTGATAAGATTGATGCTATTATGTCTATGCTTGTGAATGGTAGATCTCATGTTGATCCTAATAATGTTCCTTTAGCTTCATTGGTTGCTCAAGAAGAGCATGTTGATGTAAACTTCATTAAAAACAACAACTTCAACAACAATGCTTATAGGAATAATTTTGGTAGCAACAACTATAAGCCTTATCCTTCAAATGGTTATGGCAATTCTTATGGTAATTCCTACAGCAACAATAGAAGTGTGTCCTCTGATCTTGAAGCTATGCTTAAAGAATTTATTAGCACACAAAAAGCTTTCAATAAAACTGTTGAGGAAAAGTTTGAAAAAATTGATGTTCTTGCTTCTAAAGTTGATAGTCTTGCTCATGATGTTGAAATTCTAAAACTGAAAGTTATGCCTAATGAAGTTAAAGATACTAAGTCATTTGCTACAGCAAATGCCATCCAAGTTCGAATTGATAATAATATTAGGATGTTGGCTGAATTGCATGCTAGGTGGGAAAAAGAGGAAGAACTTGAAAAAGAGAATAGTATAGTTAGAGTTTGTACTATCACCACCACTAGTAATGCTAATGTTTTACATGCTAGTAAGCCTCCTACTATTGATGGTAATGTTATTGGTGTTGGTAATGTCTCTACTACTTCTGCAAAGCGTTTGAAATTGCCTAAAACTGCTGAAACTTTTTCTGATAAAAGTGCTGAAATTTTTCAAACTATTGGAGACAATGGTTCCACCACCATTGACAATAATGATTTTGATTTTGATGATTGTAACATCTCTGAAGTTATTATGTTCTTGCAAAAATTAGCTAGAAGTCCCAATGCTAGCACTATTAATTTGGCTTTTACAAAGCATATTACAAATGCTCTTTTGCAAGCTAGGGAGGAGAAGTTGAAACTTAAAGCTTCTATTCCTAGGAAATTAGAAGATGGTTGGGAACCCATCATTAAGGTAAAGGTGAATGATTTTGATTGCAATGCCTTGTGTGATCTTGGTGCAAGTATTTCGGTTTTGCCCAAGAAGCTTTATGATATTCTTGATTTGCCACCTTTGGAACATTGTTATTTGGATGTTTTTCTCGCTGATAATGCTATGAAGAAACCTTTGGGGCGAGTTAATGATGTTTTTATTACAGTAAACAATAACCTTGTCCCCGTTGATTTTATTGTTATGGATATTGAATGCAATGCATCTTGTCCTATTGTTTTGGGAAGACCTTTTCTTCGAACTGTTGGTGCCATCATTGATATGAAAGAAGGTAATATAAGGTACCAATTTCCTCTCAAGAAAGGTATGGAACACTTCCCTAGGAAGAGAATGAAGTTACCTTTTGACTCTATTGTTAGAGCAAGTTATGATGTTGATGCTTCTTCTCTTGACAACACTTGATTTTCACTTTCTGCGCCTAGCTGAAAGGCGTTAAAGAAAAGCGCTTATGGGAGACAACCCATCGTTTTTATTTGCTGTTATTTTTGTTTTCTTTGAGTCAAGGAGTTTTGTTACTTCTGTAGCAACTCCTTTGTATCTTTATTTTATCGCAATGTTGTGCCAAGTAAAGTTCTATATTGAAAGTTGATGCAAGATTTGGATTTCTGCGCAGTGACAGATTTTTAGCTGTCACGGATTTGAGCTTATCTCCCTGTAGAAAATTCAAAAAATTCTGAAAAAATCACGCATATTCCTGAGATATGTACGCAACTTTCATTATTTTAGGCCAGATCCATCTGAGCAACTTAAGTGCCTCGAAAAAATTCGTCATTCCAGACTGTTCTGTTTTTGACAGATTCTGCCTTTTGTTTTGCATTCGCTCTTTTACTGTGTTTGTGTGGATTTCTTTGCTCCACAAAGCATTGGTGGCTGTAGCTAATGTCCAGAAGCTTTGGGATTGATTGTATCATTACAGAATATGAGAATTTTTGATTATGCACTAACCCTCTAATGAGAACTGTCTTGAGTTTGGTGTGAAGGAAGTTTTCAAGGATCAAGCGAGAAGGGTGATATTATGTGATCAAGAAGAGTGAAAAGCCTAAGCTTGGGGATGCCCCCGTGGTTCATCCCAACCATATTCAGAGAGACTCAAGCGTCTAAGCTTGGGGATGCCCAAGGCATCCCCTTCTTCATCAACAAACTTATCAGGTCATCTCTAGTGAAACTATATTTTAATTCTTTCACATCTTATGCGCTTTACTTGGAGCGTCTGTGTGTTTTTATTTTTGTTTTGTTTGAATAAATTCGGATCCTAGCAATCCTTGTGTGGGAGAGAGACACGCTCCGCTTTTTCATGTGAATACTCATGTTCTTCACTTATATTTGTTGAGTATTCTTAACTAGCTACTGCAGTGCTTTTAGCTCCTGTTTTTCATGCATCTCTTCGAGCTGTTAGCACTTGTTTATAAATACTCTCTTGCTGCATTATATTATCATTTGGAGAGTTTATGTTTAAATAAATTGATTGGTGTTTGTTTGGAAGAAAGAAAATGCTACATGTAGTAGTTGGTATTGGAAAAGACATATGCATTCTTGTAGATCATTGTCTTGTTTCGATTTGATGCTTTGCAATTGTTTTGAGCTCTCAAGTAGATCATGTTTAAGCTCTTGCATCATGTAGTTAAAGCCTAGTAGTGGAGAACTACCGTAGAGCTTGTTGAGACTTGGGATGCATATTTGTTCTCTCTAAGGTCTAGATATTTTCTGGTAAAATGTTTGAGCAACAAGGAAGACAGTGTAGAGTCTTATAATACTTGCAATATGTTTTTATGTGATTCTTGCTGTACCGGTTTATACTTGTGTTTGCTTCAAACAACCTTGCTAGCCTAAACTCTGTACTGAGAGGGAATGCTTCTCGTGCATCCAAAACTTGAGCCAAAACCCATGCCATTTGTGTCCACCATACCTACCTACTATGTGGTATTTCCTGCCATTCCAAGTAAATATTTCATGTGCTACCTTTAAACTATTCAAAACTTTATTACTCCTTATTTGTGTCAATGTTTTATAGCTCATGAGGAAGTATGTGGTGTTTTATCTTTCAATCTTGTCATTTACTTCTGACAGACTTTCACCAATGGACTAGTGGCATATACATCCGCTTATCCAATAATTTGCAAAAAGAGCTGGCAACGGGGTGCCCAGCCCCAATTAATTACAACTTTCATTAATAATTCTCTTCACATGTTTTGCCCTGATTTATCAGTAAGCAACTTAATTTGCAAATAGACACTCCTCCATGGTATGTGAATGTTGGAAGGCACCCGAGGATTCGGTTAGCCATGGCTTGTGTAAGCAAAAGGTTGGGAGGAGTGTCATCTATAAAGAAACTAAAATACATGTGTAAACAAAAGAGAAGAGGGATGATCTACCTTGCTGGTAGAGATAACGTCCTTCATGGGAGCCGCTCTTGAAAGTCTGGTTGACAAGGGGGTTAGAGTGCCCACTACCATTCGTTGACAACAACAAACACCTCTCAAATACTTATTTTGTGCTCTCTATATGCTTTCGAAAACTTAAAAAGCTCTAGCACATGATTTAATCCCTGCTTCCCTCTGCGAAGGGCCTATCTTTTACTTTATGTTGAGTCAGTTTACCTACTCCTTTCTATCTTAGAAGCAAACACTTGTGTCAACTTTGTGTGCATTGATTCTTACATGTTTACTTATTGCACTTGTTATATTGCTTTATGTTGACAACTATCCATGAGATATACATGTTACAAGTTGAAAGCAATGCTGAAACTTAATCATCCTTTGTGTTGCTTCAATGCCTTTTACTTTGAATCTATTGCTTTATGAGTTACCTCTTATGCAAAACTTTTTGATGCTTGTCTTGAAAGTACTATTCATGAAAAGTTTTTGCTTATATGATTCATTGTTTACTCTTTATCTATTTGTTAGCAAACTATAGATCATTGCTTTGAGTCACTTCATTCATGACATGAGCCTTGCAATATATTGATCAAGATTGTGTGAAAGCATGTCTCCTCAGAAATTATTTGTTGTTATCGTTTTACCTACTCGAGGACGAGTAGAACTAAGCTTGGGGATGCTTGATACGTCTCCAACGTATCCATAATTTCTGCTGTTCCATGCTTATATTATACCATTTGCTACATGTTTTATATACACTTCATATCACTTTTATGCATTTTCTGGGACTAACCTATTAACAAGATGCCACAGTGCCAGTTCCCTGTTTTCTGCTGTTTTTGGTTTCAGAAAGTTACTTCTGGAAATATTCTCGGAATTGCACGAAACAAAAGGCCAAGTCCCTATTTTTCCAACACGTACACGGAGTCCGAAGGAGAGACGAAGACTCGCCACGAGGTGGCGAAACCATAGGTGTGCCAAGATGCTAAACCAGAAGAGGAAAAGTCCTCGCTTGGGCATCCCTGCCCCCACCCTGCTGCCGAGCCCATTTTGGGTTCGACCATCTCTATGTCTCCAGAGATGCCCCTGTCCTAGCCTGTCGAGAACCAGAATTCAGAGATGCTGTCGTCCCTGAGTCTAAATCACGCCCAAAGAACAGCCCAGTGTGCAGCATGCAGCACCAAGCGCAGCGGACGATGCTCCTCTACTCTCCACCACGGTGTGCCAACGTCACCGGAGATCTCTTGCAGGTGGCGGCGATGCTGCTGACGGCGCCGTTGCTTTGACAGCTAAAGCCATGGCCTCCCTGTTTGGATGGAGCGGCAACCCAAGCGAGCTGGGGCCTATGATACGTCTCCAACGTATCCATAATTTCTGCTGTTCCATGCTTATATTATACCATTTGCTACATGTTTTGTATACACTTCATATCACTTTTATGCATTTTCTAGGACTAACCTATTAACAAGATGCCACAGTGCCAGTTCCCTGTTTTCTGCTGTTTTGGTTTCAGAAAGTTACTTCTGGAAATATTCTCGGAATTGCACAAAATAAAAGGCCAAGTCCCTATTTTTCCAACACGTACACAGAGTCCGAAGGAGAGACGAAGGAGAGCCACGAGGTGGCCAAACCACCTGGCGGCACGGCAGTGGGCCCAGCCGCGCCACCCTGTGGTTTGGGCCCCACGGGTCCGCCGACATCACCCCTTCGTCTATTTATTCCCCGAGACGTGAAAACCTAAGGCACTGAGCCTTTCATCCAGAACATATTCGTTGCCGCCGCCGTTGTCAACCCTAACTTGGGGGGTTCTGAAGCTCTTCCCGGCACCCTGCCGGAGTGGGGAATCATCATCGGAGGGCTCTACATTGCCATGCCCGCCTCCGGAGTGATGCGTGAGTAGTTCATCCTTGGACTATGGGTCCATAGCAATAGCTAGATGGTTGTCTTCTCCACTTGTGCCATCATGTTTAGATCTTGTGAGCTGCCTATCATGATCAAGATCATCTTATTGTAATGCTACATGTTGTGTTTGCTGGGATCTGACTTATATTGATACCTATGTGGAGCTGAATATTATATTATCATGTCTATGTCATTTGTGATCTTGCATGCTCTCCGTTACTTGTTGAAGCCTTGGCCAAGTGAATACTTGTGACTTCAAGAGAGGTATTTATGCATGATAGTTGGGTTCAACCTCTATTTAACCTGGGATAGTGACAGCAAGTTCTAAGGTTGTAGATGTGTTGTTGCCACTAGGGGTAAAACAGCAATGCTTTATTCAAGGATGAATGTATTGTTTACATTATGCACATTACTTAATGCAATTGTCTGTTGCTTGCAACTTAATACTGGAAGGGGTACGGATGTTAACCGGAAGGTGGACTATTTAGGCATAGATGCATGCTGGATAGCGGTCTATGTACTTTGTCGTAATGCCCAAATGAATCTCATAGTAGACACCACAACTCGCACATGCATGTTATATGCACTTATCAATTGTCAATTGCCCAGCTGTAATTTGTTTACCCAGCATGTTAGTTATCTTATTGGAGAGACACCACTAGTGAACTGTGGACCCCGGTCCATTCTTTTAAATCTGAAATACAATCTACTGCAATCATTGTTCTCTACTGTTTTATGCAAACAAACATCATCTTCCATACGATACGTTTAACCCTTTGTTTTCAGCAAGCCGGTGAGATTGACAACCTCACTGTTAAGTTGGGGCAAAGTAATTTGATTGTGTTGTGCAGGTTCCACGTTGGCACCGGAATCCCTGGTGTTGCGCCGCACTACACTCCTTCACCAATACCTTCGAAGCAAACCTCGTTTTCCTACTGGTTCGATTAAACCTTGGTTTCATACTGAGGGAAAACTTGCTGCTACACTCATCATACCTTCCTCTTGGGGTTCCCAACTGACGTGTGACGTACAAGCATTGTTTCCGGTGCTGTTGCCGGGGATATTCCCTCGTCAACCTAGCGCTAGCAGCCTACAAGCATTCTCAGCCCACCTTACGACCAGCAGGCCACAAACCTACAGACCCAGTTCATGTGCACACCATCTTTCAGCCAGTTTGGGCCTCATTTGGAGCCCTCTCCCGCATCTGGATCGGACATTGCTTTTGGGCCGGGAGCACAGACCTCCACTCCTCAGCCTCAATCTGAAATCTGGGCAATGTCACCTGAAGAAAAAAGAGCTCGAGCTGCTCTGTCTGCTGCTGCTCTCACAGGTCCGCGTCTGATCGATGCTATCACAGCACAACTCTCGGCCTTCAGATTGATGAACAACGCACCTTTGTCACCAAGATCGTTGCCCTGCTCTCCCCCCTCTACTCGGGTCTGGCCAGATCAAGCAATGCTCGAGAGTTGCGCCCATCAGGAAGAAGCTGTTTGGATCCTCTAGGGGATCAGAAAGAGTGCCCGCATTCGCCGGCTGCGCGGCACCTTCAGCTCTTCGCGCAGATCGCAGGCGGCCATCTGCAAGCAACTAGGCCTCATTGACAGCGAAGATGACTTCACCGACGACACTCTCATGGACTACAGCAAGCTCTTCAAGGACCCCATGACGTCTGGACACATGACCAAGCTGGCCGCGATCGCTGGCGTCTCCTCCCCGTCTCAGCTGTGCCTCCCGGACGCCGAACTGCAAGCTGTGCTGGACGAGCTCACCGTGAGGGGCTCTTAGATGCATCGCTGCATCTCCATGAAGTTTACTTGTTTCCTCAATGTTACACCTGTACTTCTGTCTGTTCTGTGCCGCTGCTAGGCATCTGCTGTTGTGGTTTGGCCCCTGGCTGTCCTTCACATCAGCTTGTCTGTCGGCGATTTCTGCTACTTGTATGTTGTACTATTTGTTGAGGCACTCTAGAAACCTTGTGATGCTCTGTAACGTAGTCTGCTTGTTTTTAAATGGCTGAAAACCTATCCCTGCTTAACTCCAATGTGAGAGGCCTGAATGACCGGGCTCGGCGTTCTGCTGTCAATGCCCTGATCCAGAAACTGGGCTGCTCTCTGGTGTGTTTACAAGAAATCAAACTTGCTCAGGTTTCGGATGCTGATTGTCGTGAAATCGCTGGTCCTAGTTTTGATGGTCATGCAGCTCTCAACGCTGACGGTACTCGTGGCGGCGTGCTACTGCTTTGGCGCAAGGACAAATTCACCGTGGACAACATCGACGTCCGTGCTTTCTCCGTCTCCGCGCGCATCGCACCTGTTGACGGCCTGCCGCCTTGGACTGTCACCACGGTCTACGGACCTCATGACGAGCCAAGAAAGCAGGCGTTCCTTGCGGAACTAACTGACCTGCACAACTCCATGGTTGGGCCATGGCTTATCATAGGTGACTTCAACCTAATCAAGGACGCCAAAGACAAAAATAATAGCAATCTAGATAGAAGATGGATGACCAGATTCCGCTCGGCTCTGAACTCCTCTAACCTGCATGAGATCCCCCTCATTGGTAGGAAATACACTTTGTCAAATGAACAGACCGCACCCACCTTGGTGCGCCTTGATAGGGCTTTCTGCAATGTCGAGTGGGAACTCAGATTTCAATCTGCCAAGCTGCTGCCACAATCTTCTGGGTATTCTGACCACCGCCCTTTGCTTCTTGTTAGTGACGGCCTTGTAAAAACAAACAGGCGTTTCTGTTTCGAATCCTTCTGGCAATTTGTTTCTGGGTTCAATAATGTTGTATCCCACGCTTGGTCCACGGATACGGGGAACCGCTGCCCCGTTGCGGCGCTGGATCTTAAGCTGAGACAGACTAGGAAAGCCCTACAGTCCTGGAGCAGACTCCAATTTGGTGACATTCAGAAACAGCTGTACGTTGCGGAAGAAATTATCCTTCAGTTGGAAACAGCACAGGATCATCGTCAGCTTTCTGACGAGGAAGCCACCCTCCGGCGTGTTCTAAAATCCAGATCGCTGGGCCTAGCTATGCTGTTAAGAATCAAACAAAGGCAGCGGAGCAGAATCACTTGGCTAAGAGCTGGGATGCTAATACGCGCTACTTTCATCGCAAAGCCAACGCCTGCCACAAGAAGAGCATAATCCATGCACTGCACTCTACTAATGGCATGATCACCGACCAGAATGCCATGCTGCAGTTGACCCAAGATCACTTTGAGCAAATACTTGGTGCTAATAGCTCTGTCACATCGTGGTTCAATTGGGATGCCTTGGACTTACCCACTGCCGACCTCTCAACACTAGACGCTCCTTTCACCATGGATGAGCTTAGGAGAGCAATTGACGACATGCCTGTGGACAAGGCTCCTGGGCCGGACGGCTTTTCTGGGACTTTTTTTAGGGTCTGCTGGGATACGATCAAGCATGATCTGCATGCTGCGCTTCGGCAGCTCTTCAACATGGATCGGCGTGGCCTAAGGCGCATCAACACATCTCTGATAGTTCTAATCCCAAAGAGCAAGGCGCTGATGCTCTTGGGGATTTCAGACCGATATCGCTCCTTCACAGCGTAGTTAAGATTTTCACTAAGATTCTTGCCTCCCGTCTTGCGCCCAAATTAGAGGAGATGGTCGGCACCTGCCAGAGCGCGTTTGTTCGAAAGCGTTGCATCCAAGAAACTATCTTTATGTCCAGAACACCGCAAGATTTTTCCACAGAACAAAGAAGCCGACTGTGCTGCTGAAACTAGATATAGCAAAGGCTTTTGACTCGGTTTCCTGGCCATACTTGCTAGATATGCTTCGCGCTAGGGGCTTCTCTGTCCGCTGGAGGGAATGGATTGCCTTGCTTCTTGCCTCCTCGTCCTCGTAGGTCCTTTTGAATGACATGATGACTGACTTCATTCTCCACCGCCGCGGCCTGCGTTAGGGACCCATTGTCTCCGTTCCTTTTCATCCTTGCCATCGACCCTTTCCACCGTATTTTCGAGCTGGCTACTAGCCAAGGGGTACTCTCAAAGCTTCCGGGCAGATCTGCCATGATTAGGGCATCGTTTTATGCCGACGACGTCACACTCTTCATCAACCCCACCATTCGTGACGCTTCGATGATCAAGCTCGTGCTTAGCACATTTGCAGATGTCACCGGGCTGGTTACGAACCTGTCCAAGAGCTCAGCCTTGCCTATCCGTTGTGAGGGCCTGAACTTAGATGAAATCTTGGGGCCTTTGAACATCGCGACGAGGAACTTTCCGTGCAAATACCTCGGAATGCCCCTTTCACTACATCAACTGAGAAAAGCAGATTACCAAGAGCTTCTTGACAAGATCGACGCCCTTCTAGCTGCTTGGAAAGGGTCCATGATTTCTAGAGAGGGACGTCTTGTTCTGCTTAAGAGCGTTCTCTCATCTGTGGTGATCTACATGCTGACAACACACAGGATCCCTGCTGCGGTCTTGATCAAGATAGAGAAAAAATGTTGGGCTTGGTTCTGGAGAGGAGAAGGATCCTGCAACGGTGGTCACTGTCGTGTCAGCTGGGCAACTGTTTGCCATCCTAAACAGCTGGGCGGGCTGGTGTCCACGATTTAACGAAGTTTGGCAGGGCCTTGAGGCTGCGGTGGTTGTGGGCAGCCTGGAAAACACCAACTCGCCCTTGGGTTGGCTCTGCCCTTTCTTGTGACGAGACTGACAAACAGCTCTTTGACATGGCGACTGAGATCACCGTTGGAAACGGAGCAATCGCTAATTTTTGGCAGGATCGCTGGCTGCAAGGTTTCATGCCAAAGGAGATTGCACCTAAGCTGTTTGCCATCGCCACACGCAAGAACCGGACAGTCAAGCAAGCTCTTAGCGACAACAAGTGACTACTTGACCTTCGCCATGGCCTTTCGCCGGAGATGCTGCCTGAGCTGCTAAACCTGGCTCGGCTGCTTGATGATGTCCAGCTAAACATGCAAATCAGCGACACCATCCGTTGGCGTTTTGAAGCCTCAGGGGAATATACTGCGAGATCGGCATACCATATCCAATTTGGGGGAGCAGTTTTTTCGGACTTCCATACTTTGATCTGGAAAGGTTGGGCACCGGGGAAATGCAAATTCTTTATGTGGATGGCTGCTCTTGATCGCATTCTCACAGCTGATGCCCTACAACGACGCCGCTGGGAAAACGACTACTTCTGTCCCCTTTGCCGTCGTAGCCTTGAAACCCCCTTGCACTTGCTTGTGGAGTGCCCTTGGACCCGGCAAGTTTGGACGGCCATTGCCAAGGCATCTTCGCTTCAGGCTCTAATGCCCAATGACTGGGATGGCTTGACCTCTATCACCAGCTGGCTTCACCACAACAAGCATGGCTGCCCACAAGACACCAGGAAAGGAGCGCACTCCCTCTTGCTTCTTGCGGCATGGGAAATCTGGCTTGAACGCAATAGAAGAATTTTTTAGAAGAAGGAAATGCCGGTCACGAGCCTTGTCATTCAAATCCGGGAGGAGGCAATCCTTTGGAACGCAGCAGGGGCGTCTATCCCCTTTGATCCGGGTTGAGCGCGTTTTGTGCCCCTTCTTTTACGTGGGTGACCGAGAGCTTTCCCTTTCGGTTTTTTTTCACCCACTTTTTTGTAACAACTTCTTCCTCTAATCAATAAATTTAGCAGCTCTCGTGCAAACATTCAAAAAAAATCTGTACAGCCCAGTTTCTCTTTACTAAAAGCCAACAAGAACATCATGAAACTACTGAAGGGGGGATTTTTAAGCTTTGCAGTTTTGAACAGGGGGAGACGTTAATAGCATTCATGCAGAATAAAATAGGCCATGAGATCAATTCTGCAGCTTTTCTTTGCCCATGTATGAGTATTTTACTGACCAGTAACTCTGTATGATGCAAAGTTTTTCAGCCTGCATTGAAGTTTTTATTAGTTTATTTATAGATTACTATATCCGGAGGAGATAATACCGCTTGCAACCAGTATGTCAGCGTGTGTATTGCAGAGTGCTAAACTGCTTTCCTGGTTAAAATTGCTGCTTGCTGAAAATACATAATTAGTTCGATGGGCACTTCTTAGATAAGTCTGCCAAATATAAACTCTAATTTACAGCCCCATAATCACTCTGAACAGTTAAGGTATGGCATGCCAGAAAAACTCAAAAGAGAAAGAAGTCTCCTTGATCTCTTCATGCTCGTTCCAAGTTGCTTTCTGCAACATACTGTCGGCTTCCCATGGGCTTGATGCAATACTGAAGAATTAATATCAGGGCATGAATCTGTTCAGAAGAAACCGAACAAAACAAATTGTTCCAAAGAAAGCGCTAACGTCTACCAAAAATCAAAAGCAAGCATGGCTAATAAGATTATGCTTCCTCTGTTTTTTTTGTAGTTATCAACATTCACAACGCCACACGCAACGCCATGCTAAATAAACAGAAAGGCACGCCAAAGATCAAGATCCAGTGATGCATCAACAGCAAGCGATCCAGACGAACGATTGAACAAAAATTGGAGTTTTCAAGTGCAAAACGATTCAGAATAATTGCAGGCCTGTCCTACTCCTACATCACCAATGAAATTTCTCTCAGTATAATTTCATCCGTGGAACACACAGCATCGCATACCATGCGTTCCAGCAATACATATACGACACCTTCAGATCTAATCACATGACTACTTCATCGGATTCATCCTAAGGAACTAGGCAACACGGCACTGCCTATGCGGCGCAGGCATAGGCAAGGCTACCCCTCGGAGGCGGCGGCCTTCTTCTGGAAAGGGTTGGCCTTCCACTTGATGGGCGACTTGTACTCCTTCACGGCGGCCTTCTTGGGGAGCAGGTGTTACAAACGATAGCAAAGAAACGACGAAGTGCGGAACGATCAAACCAATGGAGACACGAGATTTTAACATGGAAAACCCCTCCAACAATGGAGGAGAAAAAACCACGGGCGCCAGCCAGCAATACTTCACTATATCGGGTGAGGTTACAAACGCCGTGGGTTTACAATGTATGACTTACCCCAACCGGTGGCTTACAAGAGCTATATATGGTGGCATAAAACCCTAGGTCGGCTGCAGTCCGACCCGGAAACGATCCGGGGGCGCTCCGCTCTCCTTCGTCATAAGTTGACCTTCATCAGTATAAACGAATTTGGATCACCATAAAACAACAGCAGGACGGAGTTGATGTTGGGCAGCACGCCGCTGTTGGCGATGGTGACGCCGGCGAGCAGCTTGCCGAGCTCCGGGTCGTTGCGGACGGCGAGCAGCAGGTGGCGCGGCACGATGCGAGCCTTCTTGTTGTCCAAGGCCGCGTTGCCTGCCAGCTCCAGGACCTAGGAGGGAGAAAGAGAACAACGTCAGAACCGCCGATGCGTCGGGAGCGACAAATAAGGATAGAACAATAGAGGGAGATGTGTGGTTACCTAGGCAGCGAGGTATTCTAGGACGGCGGCGAGGTAGACGGGGGCGCCGGAGCCGACGCGCTACGCGTACCGGCCCTTCTTGAGGTAGCGGCCGATGCGGCCGACGGGGAACTGGAGTCCGGCCCTCACGGACCTGGTCACCGCCGTCTTCCTGTCGCCACCCTTCCTTCCGGCCGTCTCCGACGAACTGCTCTAGGCGTGGAAGGTGGAACTGCCGGCCGAATCGAGACGGAACGCACGCTGCTGCTAGGATCTTTACTATTAAATCAGAGAGTGTGGTATGCTGTCATACGTCTAGATAATTACACCGAGAATGTCACCGCACTCCTCTAACCTCGCTAACTAAGTAACTAACGCAGCCTACTTTCTTGCCGAGGGCGATCTCTCTGATCTGTTTTTTTCGTCACCACCGAAGGAAAGGATCGACCAACAACTCATCTTGAAAATCTGCACATATTTCTCCAACAACTCTCGTACACATCTCTCACCTTCTGTTCGCTGATGACAGTCTTCTGTTTTTTAATGCAAATGAAGATCAGGCTAAAAAGGTTAATACTATTCTCAGAGCTTATGAGGCTAGTACGTGTCAACTTCTCAGCCCGGCAAAATGTTCTATCTTGCTAGGACAACATGTTTCTAAGGAAGTGGGGGATAGTGTAACTACTATTTTAAAGGTTCAAAACACTACGTTTAAAGAGAAATATCTTGGTCTCCCTGTCCCAGAAGGTAGAATGAAAGGTGATAAATTTCAACCTACTAAAGACAGGCTTCGGAAAAAATGTTCTGACTGGTCAGAGAAATATATGGCAAGTGCAGCAAAGGAAACTCTCATTAAAGCAGTGGCCCAAGCTATTCCTACTCATGCTATGAGTATTTTCAAGTTTTCAGCAGGGTTATGTGATGATTTGACACAGATCATAAGGAATTTTTGGTGGGCTGATGAAGTAGATAAAAGGAAAGTACACTGGATATCATGGGACAGAATGACAAAACCGAAATCTCAAGGGGGCATTGGGTTTAGAGATTTGAAAGCTTTTAACCAAGCTTTACTAGCCAAGCAGGCTTGGCGTTTGATTGAGTACCCGAACAGTCTATGTGCTCAACTTTTAAAAGCTAAATACTTTCCGTCTGCTAATTTGATTGATACAGCTTTTATTCAAAATACTTCACCTTCTTGGCAAGGTATTGTTCATGGGCTCGACTTATTAAAACAGGGCATGGTGTGGAGAATCAATTCTGGCATGCAGGTTAAGATCTGGCGGGATAATTGGATTCCAAGAGGGAATCTTAAAACAATTGGCAAAGCTGCCCCAAACAGATGGAAATGGGTGTCTGACCTTATCGATCCAGCGACAAAACGGTGGAAAGAAGATCTGATCAGGAAAATCTTTTTCACCTCGGATGCTGAACATATCCTAAGGATTAAACTCCCTTCCTTTTCTGGTGAGGATTTCCTAGCATGGCATTATGAGAAATCAGATATGTTTTCGGTGAAGAGTGCTTATAAACTAGCAATGGATATTAAATTCAAGGGGGAAGCGTCTGGTATGAGTATTAAAAATCCAGGAGTGAGGGATTTGTGGAGTTTGATTTGGAAAGCAAAAGTCCCACCTAAGGTTAGAGTTTTCGGGTGGAAACTTGCTACTGATACACTGGGTGTTCAAATTCATAGATGTAGGAGAAACATGGATCGGATCCCTACATGCCAAATCTGTGGCATGGAACCAGAAACAAGACACCATGCTATGGTTATTTGCACAAAAGCTAAAGCCCTTCGATATAGCTTGAGAAATGAATGGTCTCTCCCGGATGAGCATTCCTTTAGATATACTGGTGAAGACTGGGTGCTAGTTCTGCTCAGTCAGGTGAACGAGCAGATGCAGGCCAAATTACTCCTCCTATGGTGGAGGATTTGGCACCTGAGAAACAATGTCATCTTTGACGATGGAAAGCGCAGGATTGATCAATCGGTGTTCTTTCTGCAGACTGTTCTAGCTTCAAACCTTGATAAAAGGGATGTAGAGGTCTTATCTGATCCGAAAGGTAAATGCCCTGTAAATTGGGATGGAGAAAGGAGAGTGTCCTTGGATACTGTTCCCAAGGTTGCATGGTCAAAACCAGATGGAGGCTGGGCAAAATTAAACTGGGATGCTAGCTTTTGGGAGGAGGAAAACAGAGGTGGTTGGGGTGCTATTCTACTGAATGATTCTGGTAAGGTTTTGTTAACAGCTTGGGTAAGATCGACAACTGTAATACTGCTGAAATGGCTGAAACCTTAGCATGTCTTCAGAGCGTCAAAGCAGTCTTGCCAAACTTTGCTGGTAGAGTTCACTTAGAGAATGACTGCTCTTCTCTTATTTCGGAGCTCAAAGTTGAGGGTAGTAGCAAATCTGTGATAGCTGGTACTGTTTCGGACATTGTTTGTCTTCTAAATTCGATGCAAGAATTCAAGGGGTCCAAGATTAGTCGTTCTGGCTACATTGTAGCGCATCACCTTGCTAGGTTATGGCGTAGGGGTTTAGATGATGCTGTTTTGTGTGATTCTGCGCCGCCCTGCGTGGTGAGCCTGATTGACTCGGATTGTAATGGTTTGAACGTTTCTTGATTTATAAAACAGAAAATTCAAAAAAAAACTCCCGTACAAAAAGCAGAAGCATCCTCGTCCTCTCCTTCAGTCCAGGTCGATCACGGGCGTGCTCATCTAAGTGCTCATCCAGGTCCTGGTCCACAGCGGCATCAGCCGCGATCGACGACATAGACGCTGTTAGAATAGTTCTATCAACCAACTATCTCAAAAGACCGATCTGATAGGAAGTGGTGATATTATATATTTAACATATACTTAACACCCCCTTCACACCCGACATGGGTGTGAAAGAAGAAAGCAGCCTCCACACGCGTGGATAAATGGCTGGAGAAAAGTGCGGGGGTTGAGACTCGAACCCGAGACCTCGTGCTCTGATACCATGTTAGAATAGATCTATCAACCAACTATCCCAAAAGACCGATTTGATAGGAAGTGGTGATATTATATATTTAACATATACTTAACAGACGCCAGGTCGATCGGACCATCTCCCGCGGCGCGACATGAGAGGGGACAGCGGTGCCGTCGCCACTTCTGTAGCCAGGGCGGCGTCCGCGTCATCATGCTCGACAACAGCCGGAGGAGTTTCCGGTCCAGTAGGCGGAGTGTAGGCGTGCGGGCGGGGGCCTCGCCGCGAGCATCACGAGATGCACGGGTGCCGCGGCTACGACTGCGACGATCGTCCGCGGCTGGGCGAGCGAGCAGCACGCTCATGGCGGTCCCTCCCAAGAGTAGGGATGGGCGCCGCAGGCGCGGTACGCGGAACGCCTGCATGCCGTCCACCGTGCACAAGCGACAAGAGCAAGCAAGCGCGAGGACGGCCGGAACTCCGTGAGGTCGGCGCCGCCGTCGATGACCTGTGCACCCGAGTAGTCCTTGATGGTGTCAATGTGGAGAAGCAAGCGGAACGTGACCCCCCTCTTCATTGATCGGAGCGGTCCTCGGTGATGCGGGGAGCGAGGAGATGCCGCCGGAGATGCGGTTGGCGAAGGTGCATCAGAGTACCTTGGAGATGCGGTGGGGGTCGTCGGTCCAGACCCACATACCGAACGCAGATGTGTCCTCCATCGTCGTGAACCCCTCGTCCATGCGCTGGACAGCATACTTACGGCCAACGATGAGATCGACCACCTCCGAGTGCGGCGAACGGCGGCAAGCCGTCAACGTGGAGATGAACTCGAGCTTGGAGGTTTGCGCTGTAGGCCGTCGAGACGGAGCGGCATGGCCTGAAGTGGACTTCCAGGCCACCTTTCTTGAAGGAGATGATGGAGTTTTTCTTAGACAGGCCTCGAGCAAATACATGGCGTGCAAATACACGCTCTTACCATCATTTGTAAATGGGGAAGAAGATGATGGATACATGCCGATGTCTGCTGTGCTGGTTGTAGATATTTCGCTCCTCTTTCTGAACATATTCGTTTCTAACTCCATGGAAACGACCGTGCCAAGTCGCTTCGCATCATGCAGCCCACCGAGCAGCGCCTGCATGCGTGAGAAAGAGTAGCCTTCCTTCTCCTATGTTTTCTTTTTCCTTAATAAACCGAGTGAGACCAACAACAGCTACGGTTTACCTTTAATATTATGGATGGATAATATAACATGATATTTCGTACTTCTATATAACCATGGTTGAGTTTTTAATTCTATTCCAACATCTTTAATGTATAGTAAAACAAGGGGGAAATCCGAAGAAGAACCTAAAATATTTTAGAGGGTACAAACATAAAACCAAAGTGAAATATAAGATATTTTGAGTGTTAGAAATTACTTCTTATTGTTTTGTAGGTTTGTGTCAACCGATGCAACACAGTGCACTTCCGTGTGGAACACGGACGGTGAAAAAAATTCGAAGTTGTCGCCCAACTCATCCCCATGCTAATCAGCTACGACATGCCACTGATTCTACATTGAAAACCAACAAAATCCGATTCCACTGATACTTTTTTGCAAGATCTATTTATCATTTGTTTATCCGTTGCAATGCACGGGTATTGTGCTAGATCGACTAGTAGTGCTGGGATTGGAGTTGCGAATTTGGATTTGCGGCGAGGGAGCTGCTTTTATTGGGGCCGGGGAGCTTCGCGGGAGGTGAGCGCGATCTGTGGGAGCGTCCGTTCGACCAATCAGGACACAGGGATTTTCGGTCAGTTTCGGGCACGCGCCTCTCTTTTTTCTTTACGCGGTCAGAGAGGCGGAAAAAGGCGTCTCTCGTCAAGGAATTTGCTTATTAATTATTGCTATACTAGTAATACTAATCTTTTCTTGCGGGAGATAATAATTTGAGTATTAGTATTACTCACGTAACCCTTTTTTTTTACTTATGCCGTATCCTATCATCTGAGTGCACGGTGTTTGAGCACTAGTTTAGTGGTAAATGGTGTTGTCTCGATCGGGATGTGAAAGGCAAAACGCGTGTATCGGCTCAGCGTGGGTGAACTGCAAAAAAAAAGAGTTTTATTCCTTAGTTTGAAAGATAATATGTACCAACCAGTTATGATCTCTCTGTTGAAATGCAAACCATCACCTTTTGATAAAGACCCCACATATTATAGCCCAGAATTACAACAAGACAACAAGAGACAACACAACGAAAAGACCACCAAGCCGAGATGCCTCCTGAAACGCTCACATATGAGCAGGCGGAAGAATAATTCGACGCTGGAAAAAAACATGTTGTAGGTGCTCATCCAATGGCGTGGGAGACAAACTAAAGGGCGATGCACCAGTTAGAGACGATAAGCTTTTCTTGGTTACGTGCTTTTGATATCGGGCTTAACCATGGGGAGCAGCTCATATGACGGTCTCAGGAGACATGCTTGAGTACCCAGGTTTGGCAGGGAAGAGCGCCGAAGCCATCAGATCATGCTGAGTCGTCAGAATCAGAGGGATGGCCTCCACGTGTCGCTAATGGCCCTGGGCGAGTGTTGCGGGGGGTATTCCTCTCGAGTTGAGTTCGGGATGGGCAATGAGCTGCTGGGATGGCGGATGGTGACCAAGCGAGTAACTCTTTGGAGGAAGGAGAGATGAAACCTAGGACTCGCAAAAAAATTAGTGATTGGGGGTTGTTTAGGAACTCTGCTGGAGCGACCCTTTTTTTTGTTGTTTTCAGCGTGACATTTTTTCTTTGGATCGAGGACGTGTGCGGGACTCTGGAGGCGATGCTTCTAGTTCATTATCCTCGTCCTAAAAATATACATTTTATCTGAAGCGGACACTTAGTACACGTGAGATGGAAGAAGAAGATAAAAACACTGTGGTAACGTATGGGCATTTAGCTAGTAGGTACCATGGTTTTGGTTACCGGTCGGGAAATCCGGTTACCGGTCGGTAACCGGACATCCCGAGCACCCTCGAGAAATGGTCATACCGGACGAAAAATCCCGAAATTTTGAATTTTCACGAAAACTTTTGGTAAATGGTTAAACAGGGAACCAAAAATTTTGAATTTTCGAATTTCGGTTTTCTTATTTGTCCGGTAACCGGTCGGGATTTTCCGGTAACCGCGGTAACCGGAAATCCCGACCACCCTCAGGAATTTTTTTCTACCGGTAACCAAAACCTTGGTAGGTACTAACATGGTACTTTGTATCATTGTATGGTCCCTACCTTATGTACTTGAGTCCTGTTGTTTTTGGCCAAAGTTTCTGGTGGAGAAAAAAATAATAAACTAAGCTACTTTGAAGAAACTTATATGAGCATTATTTTGATTAGAAGAATATTCGTGGTGATATGGTGTTTGTGTGGTCTAACTAGAAAGCAAAATTGCCTTTGAATACAGTAGGATTTTTTTTTGTCTTGCTTAGCTCGCAACTAACTAGCTTGAGCTCGAGTCGAGATCGTTACCAACCGAGTATATGATTTTTTTTACAGCTCGACATTTAACTCGGCTCGGTACGAGATCGCTTGAATTTCAGTATGAGCTAACTCGACTCGTTTGCAGAGTGCATGCTTGCGTGCCATAAACAAAAAGAAAAAGAAAATTACAAAACACTACTAAAAGTGCATCGATTCAATTTCCAGACTTACACACTGTATACATAGAAGAGGTAGACATCTATATATCGACCCTTTGGCTTTTTAGGCCAGCAGACAATTGAGAATTGCAGATATTGCTTCACTATTTGCTTATTCAGTCGAAGAACCAAGATACCGTCTTAAAGGAGAGATAAGGCCACGCGATGAGGAGCGCTATAGAGCCTGCTGCATGTAGAGCCTCGTTATTCAAGCGTGACTCCTTGGCCCACTCCCTGGACGTGATACACAAACATCATTAGTTAATCTTTACTATTAAATGGGAGTTGGACGTATGTTGGTGAAGCCTCCGTTTTCTGCCTCTATCTTCTGCCGTCTCTCTGCCCCGTGATTCCGTAAACGCTCGCACACATGGGCCAGGGCCGCCAGGCCCAGTGAAAAATTCCCTATCCCTCTGCCCGCTCGACATAAGCCACGTCTAGGGTTCGATCATCCCGACGCCACCCCTAGCCTCCGATTCTTTTGTCTAAGCTGCGGCCCTGCCGTTCGTCGCGTCCCTGACACTGCCTATAGCCCCCATCTTCTACGCCTCGGCACATGGCTACTCGCCGGAACCCTGCCGTCATCGACGCCACGACGACCTCCACCGCCTCTGCCGACGACCCTATCTACCGGCGCCGCCGAACAACGCCCAAATCAATCACCTCTTCTTTTTTTAGTCCACGACTGATTTTTGCTGATCAATCGGCGGCAAGGTGTCGACCAGCACCGACGTGGTCCCGCTCATGTAGCTCCGGACGAGACCATCTTTGTGAATATGTTGTTTGCTGCCTAGCAGTGGGACGGGTTGCAGCCACCCATGGGCGAGACGACTGCAGTTCTGATCACATCACAGGAGGTAATCTCCCCTACAGCTTAGGTTGATTTGATATGTTTACATTCCTGAATTTACCGGCCTCTTCCACTTATATTGTTCACTGTTTGGTATTCAACGAACCATGTCTGCCTGTGCCAGGAATGAGTCTGATTATTTGGTCTTCAAGTTGACACACGTTTTCCTATCTGTAGGATTTCTACTGCATATTTTCCCATACTTCTAGCAGTATTTGATTAACCGAGGTCAGGGACGGAGCCAGAAACTGAGATTAAGGGGGGCAATTAGTGTGTGTGACTTGTATGAGGGTGGCTAACCTAGCTAAAATACACTAAACAAGTAGTTGAATCACTTCCCTGACCGAGCTCATATGCTGATTATCTGAAAACCTTGGAAATGCAGTATACTTGTAACAGCCATGGAGTCATTTTTTCAGCTATTTGGATATATAGATGTATGTTTCTGACTTTCGGTTTAAGCATCTTTGTTCAGTATCTGAATGTTCAGTACAATACAGAGCCAAGAGACGTACGCATACCTCCGTTTCACAGAGTGGTGCCGCTAAACCATCGCCATTCTTAGCGGGCGATGGGGCAACGACGGCGGCGCATACATGGGAGAGAACTACGACAAGTACCTGCACGAAAGGATGCGGATCTAAGGCCGTGCAAAGGGAGCAGCGACATCGTCGAGGTCTGTAAGGACCCGAAGAACTATGAGGAGCCAGAATAAAAAGGTATAAATCTGATGTTTCTTGCTCAATGCATTTCTTTAGATTCATCGCTCTTCACATCTTTTTTACTTCTTTGTATCTTACAAAAGGATGTGCCCCGTCCTCATCTCGCTGCTGGCACACACGTCACACCATATCACATTATATGCCTTATCTGAATATTAGTCAGCTGCGGTAGGCTGTTTTCAGCTAGACGATGTTTGAATTATTCATACATGATGTGTGATTGCTTTGTGCTCATAGATGATGGATGGTGCAATTTTCTTTGGTTTTTGCAAATTGGGTAGGGTTGTGTTTAAATTGGGCAGGAATATGTTGTTGATATGGTACAGAAAGGTTATGCGAGATTTGGTGATCATGAGGCAGGGATTATCATGTTTATTTGCATGGGAACCCTGACAATTTCAATCATTAGCTAATGTGATTGGTTTGTTGAAATAGTGTTTAGGGATCTTGGTGCAGCACTGCTATTTTGGCTGATTGATCATAGTGTATTTCTGTAGTCTTATTGGTTACATATATCCTTTAAACTCGCCCTCCATAAATCTTTTGACTACTGGTTTGGTTGTACTGCAGTCCTCTATGATCTGAGAAATAAGGCCAAATACATACGTGAAAGAAGCTAGATAAGTTATAGGGCTACCATGAATTACCATGTTAACATGTACTTGGAAGTAAATCTTCTTTTGTGTTAATCATCTATTTTGTGTTATCTGTTTCGGTTTATAGACTAACTTGCCAGTCAAAAAGATTGTCAGTTATCAGCTCAAGTTTTGGAAAGGTCAACAGTCAACGCTAAAGAACATTCAGTTTTAAATCGCAGGTATGAGGGTGGACAATTTCTTATTTAATTTGGCCTTTATAGGAATCAGAAATTGTCTTGGGATACCTATTAGCTCCAACAGTTTATGAAATCATTTTTGGCTTCTACAAACGATGCAGATTATGTAGTTCACAACCTACTGCATCTGTCGGGCGAATGCATCGGGAGGTCCGGTTTGGGCTTGGGCTATGAGCTGAGAGACTTGCGGGACCTCTATAGTGTAGAGGAGCAAGGCTGTCTAAAAGATCAGTTAGGATTTGACTGGTTCTTATTCATATTCGAGAAGATACAGTGACGTCACATTCTCTTTGGCAGATTATCAGTGGTTAGAGATTACGAATGCACATGGAGGTTCTGCTTGAATAATTTATTTATGTATAGCTCTCAATCAAAATGAAAATACTACTCAATATCTCTATTGTCTATGCATTCTCTGGAAGACATTGTATTTGAATGGACATGGAGGTTGTGCTCACTTCTATAAGATATGTGAAGTGCATTTTTTATTGATGTGTCGATACATCTATTTGTTGCTCCTGGGTTACGACTCTTATAAGTTAAACTCTTGGATCTCATGCTATGCTTAAAAGAAGGAAATGAGTGGTAAATAGAGCCTCTTTGTGGCTTCTGAACCTTGCAAAAGTATTTTGGAAAAATGCTAGATATTTCGAAACTGTGTGGCGGGAACGGAAACCACCATTAGAGCATCTACAGCGCTGAACGCTTGATGCGGCGCTTAGGCAATAAAAATAAACATCATGGAAAAGATTTACCTGCTAAATAAATGTGACCGCAGCAGCGGGGAGCGCTTGACTCGGACGCTAACCAATTGCTACATTAGGGTTGCATGCAGACACCTAGCGCGTAGGCCGCGAGAAAAAAGTAGAGAAGCGTCGAGCGACAAACATTCCGTCCGGCGCCCAGGATTGAGGGCTGAACTGCTGGATCGGCCAGGATTGTTTTTCTAGCGTCGGGGGCTTAGCGCCGCGCTGTGGATGCTCTTATTGGTAATGTTGAAAGTGGGATGATGATTGGTGCAACCTTGCAATCTCTGGGAAGCTACAGACAACGGTGATTTGGTACAGCTGAAAAAACACAGGTCCACAATAGTGATTGACACTGTTGCATGCTAAAGACGGCGCTGTTGCAGCGGGGTGACTTCGAAGTACAATCGTGGCAAAATGGTAAAAGTGAAGTTTTGAGAGGCTATTGTGAAAGGGGAAGGGATAATTGTGAAGCAATGATCAAAAACATGATTGTACCTTGAATAACCAGAAGTGCATATTCCTCTCTATTGCGTGGTATTACCATTTGAATTTTACATGCATTTTGTTTACATATTCAATGGGAAAATAAATTTGATAACCCATAGCAACGCACGGGCATTCAACTAGTATATGTACTATATCAGGTAAAAAGATTGAAGGAGAACTTGGTGATTGATCGATGATGGTGGGCGTAGGTACCAGGTGGGGTCGCCGGGGCGGCGCTCGACGTGGCCGGAGAGCACCTTCGGTATCAGGAGCATACACATATATATACGGACCGTGAGAAATACGAGTCTGTGTCAAGTTCTTGGGCTCTTCGGTATGAGACTTGGACTTGTTGGACGACTCGGTATCAGACTTGGGACTTGTTGTTCATGAAAACTATGTTTAGGTGGTATACGGTGTCAGCCTATCTTGACTGGAAACTAATATTTGAAGGAAATCTTTCGTCAAACCATCGTCTCGACTGACCATCGCTTGGAACCGCAGAAGGATCCTTTCTCTCTAGCAGGAAATATTATCTGTTGTGACGCAGCCTGAAAGTGTGATGACAATCAAGATTCAGCCCCTGCAAGCATAGGCATCGTCATTCTCAAGTTCAGGAAAAGCTGAAGCTTTTGGATTGCTGTTAGCTTTGAAGGTCGCCGTGTTGCTTCACATACAGAAACATCTATTCTTCACTGATTGTTCCTTGCTGGTTTCTGCTGCAAAGTCCACTTCTATCTTCAATGGTCCAGGTCATTGGGTCGTCAGACCCATCTTGGCGGATATTCAAGCATCCTAGGTCTTCCATCCCAGCAAAATTTCTCATGTTAGGAGGTGTTTCACTGTCAAGGCTCACAATCAGGCTAGACTTGGTCTCAGATTGCAATCTTCTACTCTAGTTTTTAGATGCCTCTTTTCAATCTCAATGAACTGCACAATCAGGATGTACTCAATGTGAACAGTGTGACTCCGTTCACGCCTGTGTCCGTGAAGTGTTGCTAATATCAATAAAATCCTTTTATTGCTAAAAGAAAAGGTATGCCGATGTAATTTAGAGATATCTTTTCAGAGTTGAAGTCTGACCGGTGCAAAGCTTTAGGTTGTATTGTTTCTTGTGTGACTGGAGGCGTGGCAGAGCCTTAACGTTGTCGTTTCTTATTTCCAGAGAAAATGTTGTTTTGACGTTGCTTCTTTATTACTTGTGATGATAGAACTGCTTATATATTCTTTCTAAAATACCAATGTAGACAGACAGTTTGTGACCTTGCAGAGGGGCACCATACTTGCTAGAGTGATAACATCATTTTCCCTTATTATTATGGATAAAGCTCTCATAGCTCACCGGAAATGTTTTAAACCTTTGACACGACACTATGTATTCTCCTAAGACTAATCATCCAGTTACAAGAAACTAATTTCATGCCTCCCTATAGGCTCCACCTTTTGGACTCATGAGTACCACATACATTTCTGAATGCATCCTTCTGATATTCCTGTAACTCTACTACGTCACCCACGATGGGCCAATATGAAATGTAGGCGGCGCGGTGAAACACGCCTATTCATCTAGTGTCTATGCCGACGGTTGCCCTTGGCATACGGCCGGTAACTTCTTTGATGACATACAAGTGGACGGAACACAAGATTGTCGCCCCGGCGTATCGAAACTCCATCCTCCCGAGGCCGCTGCCCCGGCATCCACTAAGAACCCAACGGCGAGAATGATGATGATCTAGAGTAGAAGAAAGATCTAGAAACGAGCTCAACGATTCCTCCATATCCGCGGGCACCTCCTTTGCATAAGGCATCAAACCGAGACACAACCACGAGTCGGTATACACAAGGGGAGGCAACGCCTGCCCCCTCTATCCTCCTGCTACGCCCGACGAAGCCGTCAAAGGAGAGAAAGAGAGAGGGAGCACCGAGGTCTCAAGTCTCAACAACAAAATCTTTCAATTTCTCATTTTATTATGTTCCACTTTATGTATTCCTCTATCCATAGAGTACATTGAATGTACCGAAATGGCTATAGCAGAGTTTCTGTTATTCGTATTAACAGCTACTCTAGAGGGGATTTTTTATGTGGGGCTAACAATTTAATAACTATCTTTATATCTCCACAATGTTTCAGTTTATGTTCCTACCTATTGTCATGATATACCAAGAATGATCTACGGTCTAATGAGGCTACTATGAAATATTTTACTCATGGGTGGGGCAAGCTCTTCTGGTTCATCTTGCCTATTTGGTTCATCTGGTGGGGGGGGGGGGGGGGGAGCTTCAAGAAATTGTGAACGGTCTTATCAATACACAAATGTATAACTCCCCATGAATTTCAATTGCTCTTATACCATCACTGTAGGACTTGGGTTAAAGCTTTCCCCATCCCCTTTTCATCAATAGACTCCTGACGTCTACGAAAGAGAAAAGGGGTGTGTGGGGGGAGGGGTGGATTCAAGATCTTACAAATGTAAGTTGGGTCATTCTTACGTGGCATAACAAAAAATGTAATACAAAACACCACTTAAAAACCATTCATTTTCTAGACTTGGTAATTTACACATCGTATGCGAGATATATGCTGTAGACAGTAGGTAGCCCTACACTACACATAGTGTGCATGCTTACGTGCCATCAAGAAAAAAGAAATTGTTTCCCCAAAAAATAAATTGCAAAACGCTGCTGAAAAACATTTCGATCTATAGACTTTGTAATTTACAATATAGAAAGATATATAGGCATTTATCCTCAGTTTTTTCCAACAGGTAATTGAGAATTCCAGATATTGCTTCCCTTCTTTTCTTGGAAAAAGAGACATCGTCATGTGTGATGTGTCTAGTCCTGGCCCGCCCATGCAAGCGCATGAACAGAGAGATTAACCCACCCGAGGGCCATCGTTACATAACCCGTTGCTGTTAGCACATCGTGCCGAGCCTGTTGTTTCCTTGCCCACTCCCTGTACGTGAAGAGATCATATATAAAATTCATTAAACTAAGAATGCGAAAGAAAAGATGAGAAAAACTTGAGATATCAGTCGGCAATCACAATCGTATAAATTTGTGAATTAGCCCGAGAGAAACTGCTCCCGATCTCTATAAATTTGTCGTATACACGTAGTACGTACCAGATGGGATCGCCGGAGCTGCGCCGGCAGACGTGGTGGGAGAGCTTGCGGAGCAGCGCCCTGTTCATCCTGCACGCGCTGTCCTCGTCCATGCCGTACTTCTCGTGCGCCATGGCCGCGGCCTCGTACAGCTCGTCGGCCTGCTTCTGGATCCCGTTGAAGATGCGGTCCTTCTCGAGCTTCTGTTTTGCTATCTCGAACTTGCGGTCCTTGAACTGCGCCTCGGTGTGGGCGAACCGCGACGAGAGGCGCGAGACGGCCGCCTCCTGCGTCTGCCGCAGCGCGCCGCTGCTGCCGCCTAGCCTCCTCGCCGCGTGTCCGAGCGCCGCCGCCATTGCCATCGTCGCTTTTCTTCTTGGTTCTGATCGATCGTCGCTTCTTGGTCGTCGACTATGGGTTCAGGAGCGTAGGCACGTACACATATATATGCGGCCGTCTGTGCCCACATGGAAATACGAGTTGGTATGTTCTTGGGCAACACTAGGCCTGGGCGTTCGGTTAACCGGAACCGATCGGTTCGGTTTCTCGGTCTTTTAAAAAATTAGGTTTTGGAGAAATGATGACCGATCGGTTATCTGAGAACCTGCTAACCGAGAGTTCGGTGCCCCAAAATTTCGGTTCGGTTCTCGGCTTTCACCGAATTAACCTGCCGCTGTGTTTGCCGCAAAGGGAAGGCTGTGAAAATTTCAACAGGGTCACGAAGTCGGGTAGCGGCAGCTCAACCTCGCCCAGCCGCTGCTCGCTGTGCAGTCTCCCGTCGTCCGCCATCGTATCGGGCGTGAGCAAGCGAGCAGACGAGCTCCAGCTTGAGGGTGTGCGGTTACAATCACTCGCAATTGTGAGGCAAGGCCGGGAGAGAGGGCGAACTAGAGGGCATAGCCCGCCGGCGTCCTGCCAAGGTGGATAGGTGGCGCATGGTCTACGATGCTCGATGCGCCTCTAGGACAAGTGGTTGACTAGATGCAGAATTTGGGGGCAGCCGGGAGAAGGGATCGTGAAGCTAGGTCGTCCTTTATTTTATTGGTAGACAGGTGCGTGGGTGTGTGGGCCATGTGGGGATGATGGTTTGCTACTTTTTGTGGGCTGATGGGTGCGTATTGGGCTGGGCAATTCGGTGCTTTCAGCTTATTAAGCTACTCCCTTATTATCATTCGGTTGTTCGGTGTGATCGGGTATGGAAGGCTTAAAACCGAAATCCCTGAATTTAGTTCGGGTTTTCAGAACTGTTAACCGAATTAGGAACTAGATATTTCGGTTCAGGTCAGTTCGTCCCGGTTCTTTCGGTTCGGTACTTCGGTCATCGGTTTAAATGCCCACCCCTAGGCAACACGATCAAAAATTATGGGACCTGGTGTACAGGCTTCGCATCGTGGACCTTCCCAGAGGGAAATACGAGTTGTACCAGACTCCGATCAAGTTCTTGGGCGACACGATCGATCGATAGGGGAGGGGTTCGAGTCGTACACGATCCCCACGTTCGGTTAATCTTAAATACGCCCCTCCGTCCTTCCATCGATCAATCGCTCGCAACTCACCACGACCACGACAAGCGCATCAGATTGGTATATGCTTCGGTTTCCTCTTTCGCATCCACCGCTCGCCGCTGCCGCCGTCGTGAAAGGTCTCCCGCCGTCGATCTCAAGAACGAGACCCCCGCGCACTCCGATCCCGGACGACGATGAAGCTTGTCAAAGAAAACCTCGTCCCCAACGGGCCCGGCTTCGTCGAGCTCTTGCCGCAGATTGACGACGACATGTGGGACGCGTACAACCTCATCGCCGCCGGGGACACCGTCGAGTCCGTCACGGTCCGGAGGATCGCGAGCCGCGACGCGGAGCGCGTGAAGCTGACGCTGGAGATCAAGGTGGAGAACGTGGAGTACGACAACGACAAGGGAGGCTCCGTGCTGCGCGTCCGGGGCAAGAACCTCACCAAGAGCGCGCATGTCCAGGTCGGCCAGTACCACACCCTCGAGCTCGCGCCGAAGAGGCGCTTCGTCCTCACCAAGGCCCTCTGGGACTGGCCGGCGCTCGACACCATCCAGCGATCGTGCGTCCACAACGAGGCCGCCGACCTGCCGGTGCTCCTCGTGCAGGAAGGGCTCGCCCACCTGTTCTTCGTCGGGGGTAGCGTGACGGCCACGAAGGCGCGCGTCGAGGTACTGATCCCGAGGAAGCACGGCGACGGAGCTTACGACGCCGCCCTCAGGGATTTCTTCGCGCGCGTCCTCGACGCCTTCCTCACGCACGTCGACCTGTGGGGGTGGCCAAGTGCGTGGTGATCGCCGGCCCAGGCTTCACCAAGGACCAGTTCCGCGACTACATGCTCACGGCCAAGGATGCCGGCGGCCGGCGAGGGGAGATGAAGGCGCGCATCGTGCTCGCCAGCGCGTCCTCAGCCTACCCGCACAGCCTCAAGGACGTGCTAGGCGCGCCGAGCGTGATGGCGCAGATCAAGGACACGAGGGCAGCGATTGAGGTGCCAGCGCTGCAGGAGTTCCTAACCATGATCGCCATGGACTCGGACCGGGCATGCTACGGGCCCAAGCACGTCGAGGTCGCCAACGAGCGACTCGCCATCAAGACGCTGCTGCTCACGGACACCTGGTTCCGGAACCCCGACGTCGCCGCCAGGCGCAGGTACGTCGACCTGGCCGAGTCGGTCAAGAAGCTCGGCGGCACCGTGCGCGTCCTCTCGTCCATGCACGTCTCCGGCAACCAGCTGGAGCAGCTCACGGGGATTGCTGCCGTGCTTCGTTTTCCCCTGCCTGATTTGGAGGACATCGAGATGTAATTGCTCCAGGCTTCGTCGTTTTTTTTCATCGATCGTGTGTGCTCTCCCCATTTTACTATTAGTGTCGTTTTAATTAGATGTCTCGAATACATACATCTGTTCACCTATGTCTATTATAACATTTTGTTTGTTCATCCCAGTATCTGTTAAGATTATCTTTTGGGACATATCTATGCTCTCCTATCTATCTATGCACACTAATTTCAAGCATCTAATCTTCTTTACTATTAAATGGGAGTTCAATTCGTACCCCCTCCATTTTCTGCCTCCATTTTCTGCCATCGCCACCCCGCGTGGGCCATCCCAGACGCGGACACGGCCCATGATGCGTTCCCTTCCCCGAAAAGGCGTAAACCTTCTCGTTCCCTTATCTTCTCTAGCTCGTGCGCAGCGGAGGAGCCGGCGTCCTCCTCCTCAGCTAGCACGAGGCGGCGGGGTTCAATGCTGCTGGGCAGTGGGGCGTGATTCACGCACGCGTTCAACGCGGTGTGCTTGCAGGAAGAGCTAGGGTTGGCTGTGCCCCGCTCCTCCGGCCGGCCAGCGGCGGCACGCTGCCTATCCTAGCACGCCTCCCCGTCTCCAAATCTCTACCTCCCCTTCTTTCGTCCCTCAGCTCTTTTTCTCACAGGAATAACCTACCCCGAGATCGCATGGCATCAGCGCCGCGGCCGGCCAGACCCGCATGGTCCAGATCGATTTTTTTTTTTTTTTTGATACACAGGTCCAGATCGAGTTGTGCGACCTGTTCAATGTACAAATTCCCATCCTCGATGAGATTTTTTTTCGAGACTATATGTGTGTGTGTGTGTGTGCAATATCTAACTCTGGCTGTATTTCATGAGCAGTATAAAGATGTTGACGAAGAGTTCCTGCAGAGAGTCACCGAGAACACAAGTGCTACATCGGCATATTCGCAGAGGCTGTGGACGAGCTCATGCCTGAGCCCACAGAGGCATTCACTATCGATGAGTACAGCGACATCTTGATGACCCAGCTCGTGGATCAAGGGGCTGAAATCAAAATGTTCTTGTGAGTATCTGTACACACTGTTTCTAATTAATTGGCCTGTGGCCCATGATTGGTGTAATGTAGTTGACCACACGAATTATTTGCTAATATCATGGAATTTAAACTACTTTTGTAACATATGGTGTATTTGGGAGATGCCCTGAGATGTGCAAGAAGCGACCTCCAAAGCTGTTTCAGGAACATTTGGTTAGTATCCTTGTTAACTGGGTTCTGTTCTTGCACTTGTGTCTTATATATGCAAGACTAACATTTTAATTTATCTCCAGCCCAATTAAAGCTTGTGTTGATGCAAAAGAGTTGTTCCACTTGTACATTGTATTATGGATTGAAGACAAACGCAGAGCACTGCTGCAAAGCTGTTGGCTGGAAAAGGTAAATACTTCTCTTTTATTTGCTTTAGCTGATTGGCATGATAAATAGTTGGCACACATTTTTCATAGATAAATGATTTAAAATATATTAATGACCAATCTGCTGTTGTTGGTGGCCAACTTTGATTCCTGTATTTCTCTCTTTTATTTCCCTTTGCTGCGTCATGAACTAGGAAGAAACCAGCTAGAGACGTCAACAAAAACACCAGTTTTTGTTCTGACTACAAATATTCGAGATTTTGTTACCTTTTGCTTACTCAGGTCGCCTAAAATTTCCATTCACGTCATAGTTTTCTGTTGACCAAATTGTGTTGATTGTCCTACTTTGAATTCCTATCAGTCCTAACTCGTTACATTGCTCCCAATTCTTTTGTGTACTATAAATTTATCAGAAGGCATGTCATAGACCAAAGGCAATGTTGGTACTTGGATAGGATCAAATCATATGCTTTCGGTTGTAAGAGGTTAATTAACTATTTCATGCATCTTAATTTTAGTTTGTATTTGTGTGATGTGGAAATAACTTTCTATGAAGCATGGCCTGTAGTTGAAAAAGATTACCCCTCCTGGTTTTGCAGTAAATATACCTATTCTCTATGAATTTTTTCGTTCGGATTTGGGAGCATTATATGCGGTTTGAGAATGTCTATTTCAGAAGAAGACTACTTGTTCTTCTATTTGTGTACTCACCGGAGTTATTTTTTCCTAAATAATGGAGCATAAATACGCTCGATGCTGTTACCCCATCTATATGTAGGTCTGATTTTATGGTTAGTAGCTCTGATAGGAATTTCTAATCTTCAATAACGTTCAGTATTATAGTTCTTGCAATATGAAACTAGCAATTTATATGAAAAAAGCTTCATGAAAGGATACATGTTCAGTCATAGTTTAAGGTGTGTAGCATAGCTCTTGAAAAGTGCATTGAACCATGTACAACAATTGGGTCCTCTTGTTAGGATTATATCAAGTGCTAATACACGTGGGCCAAAAAGGTGTGCAGCATTAGCTTGTCAAAGAGATGGAGGACAAATGTGTGAGAAGAATTTATAATGCCCATCGGTTTAGGCTTCGCTCCATAGTTATATATTTTATATGGAAAGGTAGTAAAGATAAAAGCTATGCTTGCAGGCACACATGGGCTGATCATGCTGCAGAGGTTAGTTTACATGGGCATTTGCTTCTTGTGAATTACCGCATTTTATTTTGCAGACACACATTGAAGGTTACAGTAAAAGATTGGCAAGGCCAGCAGAATAAGAATGTGAATAGTGCTAATTATTTTCGGTAGTTTTACTTTATATCTTTGCACATTCTTTACTAAAAAGGTCAAATAATCAAATTTGGCATGCCTCATACTTGTGTTGACGGCAATTATAGGCATTTTGGCTGAAGGGTAGCTCTATTCTGATCTAGAGTTGATTGAGAAGGCAATAGTGGATGGTGATGAATACCCCTAGGGAGTAGTATCTTAACCGGTAGCAGGTTACCTTCAAAGAGTCAACAAGGTCAGAGAAGAGCCATCTTCTTGTCTCGCAAGTAAGCACAATTCTCTTGCCATATGAAATTTGTATTGTTCTGTTGTTGATCGGCTGTTCACCTGAAACTAGAATGTTTTCCTATTTTATAGTTTGTAGTTGTTTGGTTCAGCCATGGTGGCGGATAGAGGCAGTGAGAATTGGGTCGTACTCCATGACAACGTGCTGACTCTCAGGATGCAATTGCTCCTAGCAATGAGCTTTATTTACATCCAAGTGATGAAAAACTACAACATTTCCGTCAAGGACGTGGACTCTGATGATCTGCTACCTGGTGGAGATTGGAGCCAGCTCAGCAGCCATCGTCGGAAAAGAGAGGCTGATAATGAATTCATCAGCCATCTGCTACCTGCTGCCTGGTGGCATTTTATGGCGTCCTCGTTGAGAAAGGATGAGCTTCTTATCACGATCTATGGGGCGTGGCACCTCTGGAAGGAGAGATGCAGAAGGGTGTTCCAGCAGGCTGTCACTTCGGAAGCGCAACTGCTGGATTTCATCCGCGATGATCTTTTGCTGGTGGGATCTTTCCTTCATGATCAGGCTGCTGTGCCGCCTGTGGAGGATTCTGATGTTGAGGACGATGATGGCGAGTAGTCAGCGTTGTTAGCTTTAGCTTCGGCTATCCTTTCTGTTTTCTCCTTGTTGAGGCTAGTTCCTCCCTAGCTGTAACCTGAACCTTTTCTACCCTCTTAATTGATTTGGCAGAGCAACTGCCGTAATTCCCTCCAAAAAAAGATAATGAATTCATCGCGCATAAATCAAGGAAATAATGATATAGCCTTTCTGAGTTGCGAGACATGCCGTGTTGGGGAAAATAATGAATAAAAGCTACTCACAAAAGTCGCTACCTTCTATACGATCTGGTGTCTTCATCACAGTTGTAATTCTGATCTGTCGAGTCAACCAGGTGTGTTTGCCATCGTGCTGTTCCTTTGTGATCATTATTTGACGTTGCTCATTCTGTGGGGCTGTGTACAGACTGCACTTTGCCAGAACGAGACATGCATTATGTATCACACTTCACATAATGAGGTGTGCTTTGAATACATTGTGTGTCATGAACCACCAGGTTTCTTCATCAGGGGCAGTTGTCCTTAAAGCCTAATTGAAGAACACAAACACACCCAAAAACATAGGAGATTGCACAATGGAGTGCATTATTAACATGAAGATGAATAATGCATATAGTCCAGTAAACAGTCGCATGTGCAAAAGTCAAAATCAGCATGTGCTAAATACATGTACAAGAGCAAGCGAAAATAATAAAAAAAGAAATATTGAGAAACTGCCAAAAACTAGATATCAAAGTTTTCAAAATAATTTATCTTCTCATTCACTAAAATCCAAAAAACAAATCAAGAAAATAAAAAATATAGAAATTCACCAAAACCTTTCTTTTATCGAATTTTTTATTCTATCAAATTTCCTCGATTTGTCTTGAAACATGTGGATTTACTCAGTACGAATAACCGTATAGTTCATGGACCAAAATAAATAATTTTCTTATAACTACTTATGCCACCGGAACCATCAACAAACAATCAGGGTATAGAAGTGTGTCGGTTCATATTGTAGTGATGAAGCAAATCAAGAGCATGAAATGTGGTTTGAGTAACCCAAATCATGATTTTTAAGGCGGTAAGACGTCGTAAGGGGTTCTACCCCGGTCTGATGGCTAAGTTGGCGCCTAAAGCGGGCAAATTTTCAAGGCGCCTTATTGTCTAAGCCTGGTCTAAGGGTTCTATAGGCAGACACCTAAAACATCATGACCCAAACTAGGTACTCTTTACCTATGGTGACTTGTGTTCTTATTGATTAGAGAGTTGTCTTCATTACCATATTCTTCTCATCATGGAAATTTTCAGGTACACTATGTTTAAGATGAGAAAATAAATTTAAAAATCCGTAGCAATGCACGGGCATTCAACTAGTCACATAGTAATAATTCAGTGGAGTTCAAATTGTGAAAGCAATTTGAACTTTACTTGAGATGTCCGACAGTTTTCAAAAAGCTAAGAACAGCTCTAGTTGTGACCATACCGTAAAAAACCTCAATTTTACGGTTTTGGAGGGTAAATATGACCCAACCAGGTACATTTTTACGGTATACACAAAAGACGGAAAGGAAGTAAAACATGGGAGGGAAGTTTCGGGCTCTCTTGCGGGTGGAGGTGACGCTCTGATAGGTTTGCAGTGAGGAATGCTCGATCCCCAACGTCAAACACTGATTCTCGGCGAGACTGTTCGATTCCCCGTGTCAATTATCTATTGTGTCAAATTTGTGGAGGTGCCACTATTTGAAAAGATGTACGACATACTGCATTTCATTAGGAAAATCATAAGAGTTGGTACAAAATATCATAGAACTAAGAATAGAGAATCAATTTTTTTCTTGTTGCGATTCACCCACATGGAGGCGATAGCATGTTTTGGCCTTCACATCCTAATCGAGCCAACACCATTTAACATGGCACAACGTGTCACCCCAGCCAATCAAACTTGTGTTCAATCGATTAGATAGGTCTTGAAAGTTATTGGTATTACCTCCGTTTCGTAAAGTAAGACGTATATTTTTAGTTAAAAGTTAACAGAAACTAACATTGATCAATCTTATAGACAAAAAAGATGAATGTTTTAAATTTTTGATAAACATACAATTAAAATATATACTATGATCAGTCTATTGACATCGATTTGATATTCAAAATCATCATATTTGTATAAATAAAATCGGTCAAAATTATACTATGTTGACTATTGACTAAAATTATATGTCTTACTTTAAGGAACAAAGTGAGTATGTGATAAGCCCCACAAGATTTTCATGACTATTGTGCGGTTTGGGTCCACTCTTCATGAAGAGATGGAGGTTTGATTGCCTTTGTTTCTCCGAAGAGGATCATCAATAATATAGTTTCTATGCAAAATCTATAAGTACTATATGTAATTATGTACCTGATAGGGCATATACAGGAGTGATGTGAACCAATATTGAGGACTCGTCTTTTGCTTATTTGTGCGTAATACAAATGTTTTGTTCTTATTTTATAATATCGTCATGTGCTGATGTGAACATGATATTGTTCTGACAATTAAAGCGAAAGCTATCTTATGGACTAGGGTAGGGGCGAAAGATTTTTTTTTGAAGCTGAGGGATCCCTCCCCGATTTCTATTAATAGAAACCATTATTACAATATCCACCAGAACACACTAGAATTCGGACCAAAAGTAAATTCTCCCAGACAAGTTTTAAAGTGAAACTACACCGACAGGAAGTAACCAATCCAGAAACTAAGACTAAGGCGAGAGAAAGCCAAACTCACACCCAGCACTTAACTTTCCACACCTCGCTCCTACGAATCTAGACTACAAAAGTGACGAGCTCTCATCAGCAACACGACTCCTTCCTCTCACAACAGGCTTCTTTTCACCACTTTCGCCAGCAATCCACAGAGTTTCTTTTTTAGCCACCCAACCTTGGTCTCCAAAAGTTCCATCCTCTCGCGCCTCTCAAAATCTCTTCAACGACTCGTCCCAGCACCTTTGCGGCCATTTGAAGCTCCACCTTTACGTCATCCACCACCTGCAAATTAGCCCACCAATCAATCCAATAGTAAATCCTATGAACTACATCAATTGGGTCAGCCGGCCATTTTCCTTCAAAACAAGCTAAATTTCTAGATTTCCAAATCCCCCAGAGAATTGCTACCACTCCCACCGTCACTTTCATTTTCTGTTTCTCGCTGATCTGATCCAACCAAATAGTTAAACATTCATTCACATCCATTACTTGGCAATTTACTCATGTCGCAACACTAATCGTATTCCAAACGTATCTTGCAAGAGGACATTTGAAGAATAGGTGATTGATGCTTTCATCTTGCCCACAGAAGAGGCAAGTTTTCTCACATCTACTAATCAATGTAGTTTTAGGGGGGTTGTCGTTCTCTCCTCGGGGATCAAAAAGCTACAGATGTTCTTATTTTCCAGAAGCTAGACCAAATCCAGGGTTTTGAGTTTTAAGAGAAAAGGTGGGGTTTTTAACAGGTTTAAGGTTCAGAAAGCATTAACTTGTCGAATCTTGGTTGTCAAGGAAGATCAGAGCAAGGATCTCAGCACAAGGGATAAAAGGATGGATATCACAACCACGGGAATGCAGAGACTAGTCATACAAACCACAGATCAAGCAAAGAGTAAGCAAATCAAGCAAGAATACATATATGACAGTAAACAGTGTCACTCTACTTAATGTCACGACTGAACCAAGCAAGATCCACACACAGATGAATGATCAACAAGTTTCTAAGCAGTTTACACAGAGATTTAAGGAGGGAGGTTGAGCTGTTCTTCACTGAAGCTTGTCGCAGCAAGTAGAAGCAGGAAAAGACAAGGATGGATACAGAAGCAGGGAAGCAGAGGAGCAGACAAGGGTGGAGTAGATCATGTGCTTCAGCTCTTCACAGCCTTGGTCTTGATTCTTCTAGTCTTCATGTTCATCTCTTGTTCTTCGAGTTCTTGGAGTTCTTGGCGGTTGGTGGAAAGGTGTGGTGGCTGAGGAAGGAGGAGCTGCGGATGGGTGATGGATGTGGCTGATGGATGTGTTGTCCTTGGTGGTCTTGGTTGCTTTATACTCCTTTTTGCCATTTGTGGTGGTCTTGGTACGAATTGTGGTGGAGAGGTGGAAGTTTCCCTTTCCTCTCATAGCTCACAGTGCACATGGGTTGTCTCCACCTTTATCACCTTTTTTGCCTTTTCTAGTTTCTTCATCTCCAAGTTGATCTTTTCCCTCTTTGCTGATTCAAACTTGCCCAGATTTGTACTTTGAATTCCTCACTGTCCTGGCACTTGGTGAAGGTGAACTTTCTGCATTGCTACTTCTGAACTTTATGAAGATATGTGCCTTTGCGCACTGATCCGTAAAATGCAGTAAAAGATGTAAAAGCACTCAAAAGCTCTACTGATATAACTGAATTTAGCAAGGTTTTAGGGTTTTAGAGGTCATATATAAGCATATAATTCATAGTGATCAAACCCCCAGACCCAAACCTTTGCTTGTCCTCAAGTAAAGCAAATATGAATAACATGGCAAAACACTGATAGTGAACAGTGCTTAAGTCTGAAAACTCAACAATTCATTCAAATTGGATTCAAAGCAGTTTTTGTTTATAGGTAGTGCAAGTTCTGGTTCTGAAACAAGCATCAAAAGTAGTATTTATGTATTTCTAGGTTCAGAAGCTTTGAATTATCAGTATAAGACAGTAGGCAAAGAAATTAAATGAAATTGATCCAAAAAATAGCCATTATGCAGATATGCAGTGTTAACTGAATGCAATGTAAGTGCTTCACCAGCTACAGTTCCCAGGAACATAGGAGGCTAATTCTTGAGTTAGAAATGAGCTAGAATTACTTCCACTTGTCAAGTTAACATAGTTAGTGCTTCACAAGCTACAATCCAGGGATAATTGCTGCTAATGCAAAATTTGCTTCTTATCTCTGTCAGAAAACTTCCAGTTAGTGCTTCACATACCACAATCCAGAGACAATGGTTGCTAACGCAATAATTTGTGCACAGTCATGGGATGCTTAGTTAGATGAACTGTTAGTGCTTCACAAACCACAGTCCAGAGACAATGGTTGCTAATGCAAAATATGCAGTTAAAATGGCTTTTAATGGATCATTTTCTTCAGTTTCAGAGCCACAAGCATTATATTGATATTTCAACAGTTCTAAACCAAGACATACATGAATACTAATTTGGTAAATGAGTAGAAACATGAGAAGTTGCAGTAACCATAAACAGAAACAATGCAAGATTCTCAATAGCATGAAAGGTTGCTTAAACAAAACTAAGCACATCACTGAAACTTTTACTGACAGAACAGATACATATGTAGCCAGATAATGATAAACCACTAGTACAGAACGACACATTGGAAACGGGCCAAAAAACCCATCGGCAACGGAAAAAGGGTCTGTGTCCCCGCCTCCGTGGCTGATGTGAAGGCCCCCATCGGTAACGGAGGCAAAACACCGTTTCCGATGAGGTCTTCATTTGGCAATGGTTGTGCGTAGACCTCCGTTTCCTTAGTTTTCCTTCATCAGATACGGAGTTTGCCATCAACCCGTTTGCACTGAGCATTTCTCATATTTTGGTTACAGGATGCCACGTTTACAAATGCCACTAGATACTTAAAATCTCACAGCACAAGCTCAAATACTAAAACGGTAACAGATTTCGTTCATATCACAATGTAACTTTACATTTCCATCACAATTTCACCTTTACAATTGGATCACAAGATGTGACAAACATAAGAGGTAAAACGATAACAGATTTCATCTATACTAAGCCTATCATGTCAAAGGACGGAAAGAATATATGATTTCTTCCCTACATCCTTTTCCACAATACTCGCAGCTGTCACTCTAGCAATCTCTTCTTATCTCAACTTTTTGAGAGAACGATGTTGAAGATTTGGACCCTATACATTAGTAAATAGAGTTACAATTGTTAAATACATATGCTAAAACAAATACACTATGAATTTAAGCAAACTGAAACGATATCTTACCTATGTCTTGAGGTGGCTCTTATTGATGAACCGAAGCAGCCAACACACGGCTTGTCTACAAGATATTGCGATGTCAGTAGCTTCATAGGATGCCTGACAACGATCATCCTTTCCATGGAGGCCACCACCGGCTCTGGATTTTTATGCAGTGTCATCGAAATCTAATCTAATACGTCACCGATGTGACATTTCGGCGACACTTTATAAAACACTCTTACTTAAAAAAGTATTTTATGCAGTGTACCAAAACGTCACAATAGCGACAGTGGATATGTATGGTGGAGTTTGAAAGGGAACAGATTGATATCCCTAAATGTAAATAAGGATTTATGTTAGTTCTGACACTACTAGATAGAACGAACAATTTAACACAATAATATGAAGTATATAGTACTCCCTCCATCCCAAAATATAAGGCGCCCTTTAATTTCGTTGGTCAACGGCGTACAACTTTGACCATTATTTGTATGTATAATATGTTCACAAAATTAATATAATGATATACGAAATGAAAGAATTTTGCAAGACGATTCCAACGGTACCATTTATGCATTCTCAATCCATATAATTTAGTATATATTAGGGGTCAAAGTTGAGTCTCAAAGACCAGTATAAAAATAGCGTGCCTTATATTTTGAAACGGAGGGAGTAGCATTTAGTGTATACTGACCAATGTATATAATTGGAGGATATTATGGGAAAGTTAACAAACACTACTGTCTTGAGTAGTGTTCGTTGTTCGTTATGTGTCTTCGACTTTTTTATGCAGTGTCACCGAAATAGACTCCTGTTTTCACATGGACTAGTTAGCTAAACTACAACCGGTTACAAGCGCACAATAGGCAAGTTAAGTACATGAAGAAATGATCTAGATAGAACTACCGGATGTGAACTGAACTACTATCAACAAGTTAGCTAAACTACAACTAGTTGCAAGTGCACAATACACAAGTTAACTACATCAAGAAATTATCTAGATAGAACTACCGGATGTGAACTGAACTACTATCAACAAGTTAGCTAAACTACAACTAGTTGCAAGTGCACAATACGCAAGTTAACTACATCAAGAAATTATCTAGATAGAACTACCGGATGTGAACTGAACTACTATCAACAAGTTAGCTAAACTACAACTAGTTGCTCTAGATCATGTGCACAATAGGCAATTTAGCTACATCAAAGAGTGGATCTGATACCTTCTTCACGTCGCCGTTGGATCGGTCTAGCAGATCCGGAAGTGGTGGAGGCAGAGGAAGCGGACAGAGCGACGACCTCGCTGTGTCGGGGGACATGGCGAAGACCTCGCTGTGTCGGGGGAGATGGCGAAGACCTCACCATGATAGCCATCGTCTGGGCGGAGACGGTGCCGCCACGGCTCCGGCGATGGCCTCAACGCCAGGAGCTGCCGCCGCGAACAGATCTAGCATACCGGGACAGAGTGAGGAAACGAGTGAGTGTTAGGTTTTGCTCTGTAAGCCCATATATGTAGGTAAAACATAGGAAACGGTTCTTTAGAAGGACCGTTTCCTTTGTGTTTCTTCCACTGAGGTGTGGGACCTACGCGTCCACTCTGTGGAATTTCATCTACTTTCTGGAATAATATTATCCTATATGAAGAGAACCACTTAGAGGATACTTATATTAATATCAGTGATTACTACGTTACATACGCAGTACATATTAATAATAATAAAGTAAATTACAGATGGAGAACTTATAGAACTACTACGAGCTACTTTTTGTTTTTCTTGCGCCTTGCTTCCGCGCAATACTCGTCCTTCTCACGGCCTCGCTTGTTGGGGGCCATTGGAGGTGGTGGCGGCGGCAGCATATCGGAGGCGGTGGTGGCGACTTTTTTCTCCGTCACCAGGGCTCCCTTCTTCGGGACCGGCGCCTCCGCCTCGTCCTCCTCGTTGTCGTCCTCCTCCTCCTCCTTCTCCTCTTCGGTTGACACCTCATCAGAATCAACCTTCGGCGGGCCCAGCATCAAGGTGGGATCATGGAAGTTGGCGTATTCGTCGTCGCTCGTCTCCGGCGTCGGTCCTTCAACGGACTCGCCGCTGACGGGGAGGCTGTCCCCCGGCGACTCAGTGTGCTCCTGTGTGTCATTGCTGCGAGGCATCTTCGCTAATCAGTAGGAGGGGAGCGAGCGAGAGAGAGAGAGAGAGAGAGAGAGAGAGCAGATTCTGTGGCGTCTAGAGCTAGCAAGGATTGGGGTTTTTAAGGAGTAGTGGGCGGTGCCACTATGCCATGGCATTTACTCGCCTCGCTTCGAATTCGAAGAAGCTTGAACGCGACCACATTGGAAACGGCAACATCGAATGACCGTTGCCATAGAACCACATATCGGAAACGGAGGCACATTGGGAACCGTTGCCATTAATATGGGTAACGGAGATAATACTTTCTCCGTTACCTATGTTGACGGGCCAGCCGCGGCCCAGGTCAGGTTTGTACGCACCGGCCACGCGGAAAGCGCGATTCTGCGTCGCCTAACGCCTGCCGTTTCCATAGAGGGGTATCCGATGTGTCGTTATGTACTAGTAAACATTCAGAATAATGGCATAAACATGATTTTCATGGTATCAAATGGTTTTGAGGATTAGACTAAGTTTACCTGGTGTTTGCTTCTGCTCCTTGCTTCATGATATCACAGCCAAGCTTCTCTACTTCTCTTTTATTTAAAATCTGAAAAGCAAAAACAGAGAGAAACACACAAAAACAAAAATAGCAAATAAAGGAAAATAAATAAAGGTAAAAAGGATATCAGGCTGCCTCCCAATGAGCGCTTGTTTAAGGTCACGAGCCTGACCATAGCTTCACTTCACTCATTCTCTACTCTAGTAGATGCATCTGGGGCATCAGCTGGCTCATCATCTTCAGAGTCATCATTTTCTTCAGTATCAAATGTATCACCAACTCGATAGTGCTCCAGTCTCTGACCATTTATTTTGAAGTTTCCTTCAGTTGAGCTCTGTACTTCGAAAGCACCATGTCCCAAATCTTTCTTGATCACACAGGGGCCAAACCACCTTGACTTGAACTTCCCAGAGAACAAATGCAGCTTGGAGTCATAAACCAACATTGTCTGTCCAACACTGAATTCCTTCCTGAGAATATGCTTGTCATGCCATTTCTTGGTCTTTTCCTTGTAGATCTTGGAACTCTCATAGGCATCATGCCTTTGCTTTTCTAGCTCACACATCTGCAGTTTTCTTGCATTTCCAGCTTTTCCCAAATCCATGTTTAGCTTCCTGATTGCCCATTGTGCTCTGTGCTCTAGCTCGACAGGTAAATGACAAGCTTTTCCATAGACAAGCCTAAATGGTGACATACCAATAGGTGTCTTGTAACCAGTTCTGTATGCCCACAAAGCATCAGGTAACTTCATTGACCAATCACCTCTGGACTTGGACACAACTTTCTCAAGAATCTGCTTTATTTCTCTGTTTGACTGTTCAACCTGTCCATTTGCTTGGGGATGATATGGTGTTGTTACTCTGTGATTTTTTCACACCATACTTGCTCAGAAGCTTCTCCAGCTGTTCATTGTTGAAATGAGCTCCACCATCAATGAGCTGCATTTGTTCATACTTGCTCAGAAGCTTCTCCAGCTGTTTTTTCTCACCATACTTGCTCAGAAGCTTCTCCAGCTCTGGGCACACCAAATCTGGGAAAAATGACAGTTTTGAACAATTTGCACACAGACTTGGAATCTGCACTGACTGTAGGAACTGCTTCAACCCATTTCGACACATCGTCAACTGCTACTAAAATGTGTTTGTAGCCTTTAGATGATGGTAATGGACCAACAAAATCAACTCCCCAAACATCAAACAATTCCACTTCTAAAATGCCTTGCTGTGGCATTTCATTTCTTCTTGATATCTTCCCAACTCTCTAACAAGGATCACACTACTTGATAAATTCATTCACATCTTTGAACAAGCTTGGCCAAAAGAATCCAGCTTGCAGGATCTTTGGCTGAGTTTTCATCACACCAGCATGGCCTCCATACATGCCTGCATGGCATTGGAACATCACATTTTGTATTTCATCAGATGGTACACATCTTCTCACCACACCATCAGCACAGTGCTTGTTCAGAAAAGGCTCATCCCAGTAGTAACTCTTGATATCATGTAAAAATTTCTTTTTCTGCTGGTAAGACATCTCAGCTGGCATAATTTCGCAGACAAGGAAGTTCACTATGTCTGCATACCATGGAGTACAAGCATTCACTTCCATCAGTTGCTCACCAGGGATTCCATCTTGGATTTCCCTCTTATCAGAACAGTTTATTCTTGACAGATGATCAGCTACAGTATTTTCAAAGCCCTTCTTGTCTTTGATCTCAATATCAAATTCTTGTAGCAGTAAGATCCATCTGATCAGCCTAGGCTTGGCATCTTTCTTATTGACAAGGTATCTAATTGCTGCATGATATGTGTAGACAGTGCATTTGTGACCAACAAGATAAGGTCTGAACTTGTCGAATGCAAATACTATTGCAAGCAATTCTTTTTCTGTAGTGGTGTAGTTGATCTGAGCATCATCAAGTGTTTTGCTTGCATAGTATATCACATGAAGTGCTCTCCCCTCCTCTGACCTAGCACGGCTCCGACGGCGTAATCACTAGCATCACACATCAGTTCAAAGGGCAATGTCTAGTCTGGAGGCTGTACTATTGGTGTAGATATCAGAGCTTGTTTTAACTTTTTGAAGGCTTACAGACATGCTTCATCAAAGACAAACTTTTTTTTGACATCATCAAAGACAAACTTCACATCTTGGTTTAGCAGGTATGTGAGAGGCTTTGCAATGAGTGAAAAGTTCTCTATAAATCTTCTGTAGAACTCAGCATGTCCCAGAAAGCTCTGAATTCCTTTCAAATTTTCAGGGGGTGGTAGTTTAGCAATAACATCCACTTTTGCTTTGTCAACTTCAATGCCTCTGGCAGAAACCATATGTCCAAGCACAATGCCTTCTATCACAAGAAAGTGGCATTTTTCCCAATTCAAGACCAAATTCTGCTCTGAACATCTGTGTAAAACTGCTGTTAAATTTTTCAGACAGTTTTCGAAATCTTTTCCATACACAGTGAAGTCATCCATGAATACTTCCATGATCTTTTCGACATGGTCAGAGAATATTGACAACATGCATCTCTGAAATGTGCCAGGAGCATTGCACAAACCAAATAGCAGTCTTTTATATGCAAAGGCTCCATATGGACATGTGAAAATAGTTTTGTCTTGGTCATATGGATGGATTGGAATTTGCAGAAATCCAGAGTATCCATCAAGATAGCAATAGAATGCTTGCCCTGCAAGTCTTTCCAGCATCTGATCCATGAAAGGCATAGGAAAGTGATCTTTTCTTGTTGCTTTATTCAGTTTTCTGAAATCATTGACCATTCTCCATCCTGGGACAAGACTTGTGGTCATCAACTTTCCTTCTTCATTTTCGACAACTGTGTAGCCTCCTTTCTTGGGCACAATGTGTATGGGACTCACCCATTCACTGTCAGAGATGGGATATATCATTCCAGCTTGTAGGAGTTTCAGTACTTCCTTTTTCACAACTTCTTGCATAGCTGGGTTTAATCTTCTCTGTCCCTCTCTAGTAGGTGTACTATCTTTTTCTAGATGTATTCTGTGTGAACACACCTTCTCATCAATTCCCTTGATATCATCAATGGAATAACCAATAACATTCTTGTACAATCTTAGTACTGACAACAGACTCTGTTCTTGTTCACTGTCCAGTGCTGAGTTTATTATTACTGGGTGAATTTTCTCCTTTTCCAAGGAGTATTTTAGATGTGCAGGCAACTCTTTCATTTCAACAATGGAGTTGTGAACTTGTTGAGGTTGTTCAGTGACATTTCCATCAGAGATTTCATCATAGTGTTTTATTTCACAAAGTTCATGTACACTGGTATTTTCTGCAGTGACAAATACTTGCACTTCTGGCTCATCTGACTGCATCTCTTTCAAAGCATCCTGAACACTTCTGTCGACAACATCAATAGCATGGCAGGCATGCTTCATACTGAATTCTGCTTGCTCAGAGCCAAACTGCAATTTCAGAGTTCCACCTTTTACATCAATTATTGCACCAGCTGTGGCCTGCCAAGAATCATTGACTCTGAATTGTCTTCCATTTCAAGCACCACAAAATCTACTAGATATGCAAAGTTTCCAACTTGAACTGGCACATCTTCTAATACACCAGCTGACTTTCTCAGGGTTCTGTCAGCGAACTGCAGAGTCATAGAAGTAGGTTTCAAAGCTCCCATTTGCAAAATTTGATTGACGGCAAGAGGTAAAACACTGACTGAAGAACCAAGATCACAAAGTGATGTGAATGTTCTTTTTCCAACTACACATGGGATGCTAAAACTTCCTGGGTCTCCAAGTTTCTTGGGCATGTTGTTCAGAATAACTGCACTACAATTCTCTGTCAGAGCAACAATCTCAGGATCTTCAAGACTTCTCTTCTTGGTTATCAGGTCTTTGAAAATTTTTGCGTACAAAGGGATATTGAAAGGACAAGGATGTCGCCTAGAGGGGGGTGAATAGGCGTTTAAAAGTTTTCCGGTTTAGGCTTGATAAATGCGGAATAAAACTAGGTGTTTAAATTATCAAGCACACAACCTAAATAAACTAGGTTCACCTATGTGCACCAACAACTTATGCTAAGCAAGACAATTAACAAGGTGATAGCAAGATAAAATACTTCAAGCTCGAAGGCTATCACAATGTAAAGTGCATAAGTAAAGAGCTCGGGTATAGAAATAACCGAGGCACGCGGAGACGACGATGTATTCCTGAGTTCCTCCTTTTTAGGGGAGTACGTCTCGTTGGAGGGGTGTGAGTATCAAACTCAAGATGCCACAAAAGGCCTCACCCTATTCTCCGATGAACCTCGCATAAAAGCTCGGTTCACCTTCCACTATTGATTTCCTTTTGGGCGGAAATCGAGTCCCTTACAACAATCTTGAGGCACAACCCACAAAAGGATTGGGAGCTCCCAAGTGGACCACAAAAGGTCCCAACTAGCCACAAAAGGCCTTGACCACAAAAGGTCACAAGAACACCGTCTAGGGTCCAACGACCCAAGAGTAACGAGCTCACAAACTTCACTTCCACGAATCCTCATGGAGAGAGCAAACCGATGCACAAAAGCAAAGGCAAGAACACAAGTGCTCAAATCCTTCACTCTCAAAACCCACCACAAGCAACTAATGCTTATGGGGGGAGAAGAGAGGAAGAACAAAGAGGAGATGCACCAAGAACTCCAAGATCAAGATCTACTAGGTTCCCCCACTTAGAGGAGAGATGGAATGGATGGATATGTAGATCTAGATCTCCTCTCAATTTCCCTCAAAGATATGCAAGAACCATGGGAGGGAATGAGAAGAAGGCAAGCTTTTCAAAGGTTCAACAATGGAGGAGAGAGGTGAGAAAACTTGCTGAAGAGCTGTGAAAACCGTTGGGGAAGAAGGCCCATTTAAATAGATTCCCCAGAAATCTGACCGTTATGTGCAGTTTTCGTGCCCAGCGGTACTACCGCTGCTGTACTCCTGGCGGTACTCGGGAGAGTACTGCTCCCAGGCGCAGCGGTACCTTACGGTACAACCGTCGCAGCCAGGGGGCGGTACTACCGGTGGACGGCCTGTACTACCGCTGGACCAGCCTCGAATAATTCGAGATATTCCAGCGGTACTACGTGGTCGCTACCGCCGTGTACCGCAAGGAGTACAGAGGCGAAATTCCTTCTGGCGGTACCTCTAGCGGTAGTACCAGCGGTAGTACCGCTGCCTGGAAGGCGCGGTACTGCCCGCGGTACTACCGCCCAAGGGAAGCACCTGGAGTACAACAGCAGTACTGCTCCTGGGAGGAGCGGTACTACCGCTGCACGGGCGGTACTACCGCCTGATGGGAATTCTGCCTGGTACAAAAACTGCAAGAACTTTCTCATACGAACTCCAAATGAGGTGAAACCAATTTTGTTGGAAAGGTAACGACAAGGAAATATTAAGGGTCACAAATATGGAGGAGATATCACACATGGGAGGTGTGGACCTTATCTCGAGGAGGACCGGTAATATTTTCAACAACGAGAACGCAACAAGTTTTTCATCCGGACTCCGTTTTCTATGACCTTGGGCTTGTTTCGAAGATAATCACAAGCACTACAAGATCATGCATATACACATCATAGTCCATCATGTGAGGAGGATAACACAAAAGGAGAGTTTGACCTCTCTACAAAAGATGAACCGGTAAAACCTCCAACATCAAAAACATCACAAGATATTCAAATGGAATCCGTTTTTGATGAACTAAAGCTTGGTATGGAGATGAACACAAGCTCTAAATTCTCACATGGATAAAAGCCAAATAAGAACCAAGAAAGGATGATATGCCAAGATGCAAAGGTTTGAGCTCTCCACAAAGATGCGATCAAGTTACTCACTTAAGAGCCCCTCTTGATAGTATGGCATCTATCCTATAACCCGGTCTCCCACTAACACCATGAGACCGGTAAAATAGAAACCCTATCAAGATCATACCTTTGCCCTGCGCATTCCACTTGAGCTAGATGACGACGATCTTGATCTCTTCAAGTGGACCACTTTTCTTGATTTGCGCTTGCTAGCACATGCTTGATGAAGACATCTTCAAATGCTCCCCCATACTCCATTATGGGAGAGCCTCGCTAAGCTCCGTCTTCATGAATCCACTTGCGCTTCATATTCTTCTCTTGATATAGATGATGGCTTGGAGATAAACATGAAGTTCACTCAATCTTCTTTTCCAAGCCATGCTTGCAATAAGCTCAACTCTTCTCATGACCATTCTTCATATAAACCCTTGGGTGGAACCTTGGTCATCATGTAATCTTCTAGAGTCCAACACAAGAACTCCAATCTTTTCCTATGGACAAGATCTACAAGAATATCTCAATGCAAACATTAGTCCATAAGGATTGTCATTAATTACCAAAACCACGCATGGGGCAACACATGCACTTTCAGATATGTAGCACTGCATCCAAGATGGGTATTGTTATCTGAACTTCCTTCATTGTTTCCAGGAACTTTGCATACTGTTTTTCTTCCTTAGTCTTCTCCAATCTTTCTGGAAATGGAACCTTTTCGCAGCAGTTTCAACTAGCTCAGGTTCTGGCACTGATTCTGTAGGTTTTTCTGGTTCTGCTACAGTGGTTTCAGCCACAACTGCTTGCTGAACTGGATTTCTTCTTGGTGGAGCAACATAAGTAACCACTGGGGGTGTTTTCAGAAGTGGTTCAGTGTTGATTCCACTCCTAGTAGTGACAGCTTCTACTGGTTCAGTGGTGGAAATAGCACCACACTGTTTAGGATTTTTCTCTGCTTCAGCTGGTAGCTTATTTTCATGTTGATTTCCATGGGTATTTGAAATACCAGCTGTGAGCTATTGCATTGTCTTGTAAAACAACTCTGACTGCATTTTCATTGTCTCTTGCATACCACTGAACATCTATTTTTGCAAGCGCATCATTTCACTAATTTCTGACTGACTGTTGCTTGAAGAAGCAGACTGCTAAGCTGCTTGCTGTTGTTGTTGCTGCTGTTGGTACTGCATATTGCCTTGAGGTCCGAAATTTTGCTGAGCTACAGGTGCATAATTCTGTTGAGCTGCTTGAGGAAAAGTTTGCTGAGCTGCATTTCTGTATGACAGGTTGGGGTGGTTTCTCCAGGCAGGGTTGTAGCTCTAAGAATAAGGACTTTGGTTCTGGGCATAATTCACTTCTGCCAATTGCTTGTCTGCTGGGATAAGCAGTGAACACTCATGAGAGGCATGACCTTCATTTCCACAAATTAAGCAAGTGGTTGAAACTTGATTGACAGGCACAATTGCCTTACTGCTCTTTTCCAGAAGCTAGACCAAATCGAGGGTTTTGAGTTTTAAGAGAAAATGTGGGGTTTTTAACAGGTTTAAGGTTCAGAAAGTATTAACTTGTCGAATCTTGGTTGTCAAGGAAGGTCAGAGCATGGATCTCAGCACAAGGGATAAAAGGATGGATATCACAACCACAGGAATGCAGAAACTAGTCATACAAACCGCAGATAAAGCAAAGAGTAAGCAAATCAAGCAAGAATACAGATATGACAGTAAACAGTGTCACTCTACTTAATGTCACGACTGAACCAAGCAAGATCCACACACAGATGAATGATCAACAAGTTTCTAAGCAGTTTACACAGAGTTTTAAGGAGGGAGGTTTAGCTGTTCTTCACTGAAGCTTGTCGCAGCAAGTAGAAGCAGGAAAAGACAAGGATGGATACAGAAGCAGGGGAAGCAGAGGAGCAGACAAGGGTGGAGTACATCATGTGCTTCAGCTCTTCACAGCATTGGTCTTGATTCTTCTAGTCTTCATGTTCATCTTCTTGTTCTTCGAGTTCTTGGAGTTCTTGGTGGTTGGTGGAAAGGTGTGGTTGCTGAGGAAGGAGGAGCTATGGATGGGTGATGGATGTGGCTAATGGATGTGTTGTCCTTGGTGGTCTTGGTTGCTTTATACTCCTTTTTGCCATTTGTGGTGGTCTTGGTACGAATTGTGGTGGAGAGGTGGAAGTTTCCCTTTCCTCTCATAGCTCACAGTACTGCACATGGGTTGTCTCCACCTTTATCACTTTTTTGCCTTTTCTAGTTTCTTCATCTCCAAGTTGATCTTTTCCCTCTTTGTTGATTCAAACTTGCCCAGATTTGTACTTTGAATTCCTCACTGTCCTGGCACTTGGTGAAGGTGAACTTTCTGCATTGCTACTTCAAAACTTTCTAAAGATATGTGCCTTTGCGCACTGATCTGCAAAATGCAGTAAAAGATGTAAAAGCACTCAAAAGCTCTACTGATATAACTGAATTTAGCAAGGTTTTAGGGTTTTAGAGGTCATATATAAGCATATAATTCATAGTGATCATCTACCCCCTTTTCAGAAGAACATCCCGGGTTAGTATACCTTTTTTAAAACCAACCACAGAAAAGTTTTAACTCTGAGTGGAATCTTCGTCTTCCACATGAATCTGTATGGTACATCTCCCACAGATTGCATTGCAATATAGAAGGGTTTCACCGAGAAAATTCCAGAGGACGACAAGAGCCAAGCCAGCTTGTCTCCTTCCTCAGTCAGTTCAACTTCTTCACAAAGTTTTACTAGACTATTCCATTCAGCTATCTTAGGACCAGATAGATTCCTTCTAAACGAAAGAGATCTAACTCCATCCCCAAAAGCTTTCTGGACAGTAATGTTATGATTATTCGAAATATTATATAGATTAGGGAATTGAGCGGCGAAGCTATTTTCCGAGTGCCAATTGTCCTCCCAGAATCTAATTTTCGCACCATTCCCAACCCGAAACCTAACACACGACAGAAACAGAGGTTTGATTTCCATCAACCCCTGCCAAAAGTGAGAGTCACCATTTTTGTGCGAGCAAGGCCCAAAAGTGGTTTTTTAGGTATTTATTAATCAGCATAGTTTGCCAGATCCCTTCCTCATTAAACAGTTTCCAGAGCCACTTGCCAAGCAAAGCAATATTCATCATTTCTAGATCAAGAACTCCAAGACCTCCCTGATCTTTTTGTTGACACACTGTCTTCCAATTAACCAGGTGATATTTTTTCTTGTCCTTTTTATCACTCCAAAGAACACCCGATCTAATTTTGTCAAATGCTTTCCTTTTTTTCCATTGTTATCCTATAAAAGGACAGCATATAAATAAGGATACTAGAGAGGGAAGTGTTTATTGAGAGCGTTCTCCCTGCAATAGACAGATTTCCCCCACCAGCATCCCAACTTTTTTCCATCTTCTCACCGCAAGGATCCCAATCACTATTTTTGAGTCTCACCTTGTTAATAGGCACCCCTAAATATTTCATCGGCAGTTCGCCCCCCTGACAAGTAAAAATTTCTTCATATTTGTCTCTCCGTGATACAGCTACACCTAAACAATATACTTCACTTTTGTGGAAGTTTATCTTCAGGCCAGACATTTGTTCGAAAAGACATAAAATGTATTTAAGATTTCTAGCATGCTCAAAATTGTCTTGCAAGAGTAGAATAGTGTCATCTGCATACTGCAGAATCAAAACACCCTTTTCTAGCAAATGACAAGATAAGCCACCCACCAGCCCATTGTTTACTGCCCTTTCCACCATTATCGCTAACACATCACTAGCTAGGTCAAATAATAAAGGAGATAATGGATCCCCTTGCCTCAGCCCTTGATGAGTGTTGAAATAAGGTCCCATTTCTCCATTTACTTTAACCCCAACTTTTCCACCCGAAACAATTCTCATGACCATGTCATTAAACTTGTGTGGGAACCCTTTCATCTCTAGCACTTCGAGAAGAAAGGGCCACTTAATTTTGTCGAAAGCTTTCTCAAAATCTATCTTAAACAGCACCCCTGCTCCTTTATTAACATGAAGATCATTGAGAGTTTCGTTTAAGATCACAACACCCTCCATGATAAATCTGTTTTTAAGGAAGGCTGTTTGAGTTAGTTTCATCACCTTCCCTACTATTGGATTCAGTCTATTTACCAACATTTTAGTTATTATCTTGAAAACCACATTTATTAGACAGATTGGTCTGAATTTTTGGATTTTATCCGCATTTACCCCCTTAGGGACCAACGTGATATCTCCATAATTCAGCCTATCAATGTTAATTGTACCGTTGAAAAAGTCATTTGTCAGCGCAAAAAGATCTCGATGTATTATATGCCAGAATTTCTGATAGAAATCGGCATTAAATCCATCCGGACCAGCTGATTTGTTCTTTTCCATACCGAAAACAGCTTCCTTAACCTCTTCCAACCTAAAAGCCTTACACAAACTTTCTCCTTCATCTGCCCCAATTTTACTTACCTCATACCCTTCTAAAGAAATTTGAATTCAATAATGCAGCGAGAGTAGCTTCTGCTCGCTTGTATTATGAGCTAAACTTGTTTGTTAATCAATGAATGAGGCATAGACTGATAGACCTCCCCCGTTCTTACGGTAAATAAAGTCACCAAGTCAGAGGTAATGCGTGTATCAGCAAAAGAAAAGGCTAGCGATTGAGCGCACATCACGACTCTCATCATCTGTCTATGCAAGGGTCCAAATGAGGATTGCTACCTTTTCAAGTTACTGACTTTCCGAATTGTATACACGCGCGTGTTGATCGGCCCTGCCAAAAGATACAGTAAAGAATGCTACAACTAAGGTACTTACAGGGTGGAGTTGAGTGCTACTTAGAAGTTAATAGCAGTTTAACCTTGTGAAGCCACGATTACACCTGACCACCATCTTGTGTATACATAGGCCTGCAACATAGAGCTCACAAGGCCGTGGTGCAAGCCAACGATCGAGATCATGGCGACGTACGGCAGCGTCAGCCCTGGCCACAGAACCGTCTTCGTCTGGCTCCTCTACGCCGCTCTCTCCTTGGCCCTTCTCCACCTCCTCTGCTGCTCCCCGCATGGCGCGCCTCTGCTCCAGTATATCACCAGCACCTAAAACCAAGGTACGCGCTACTGCGTGTGTGTAGTTGCTTACTCATGCATTATCTGAATCATGCTCGTCCCTTGGAAAGTTTGAAACAACAAAATGCTAAAGTCTTCCGGCACCATGCCTCCCCCTCCAGCGTCGTCATCATCGCTATGATTAAAGAGGAGGCCAAGATGTGGGCCTTGGCCGGCAACTTTTTTTTGGGCATTGTGTAATCTCGAGAGATTAGTCCTTTTGTTTTGCTAAAGTTTTAGGATGTGTTCTAGGCACGTCCGCCCTCTCAGTTAATGAAAATGCAAGTCAAAAAAAAGTTAATGAAAATGGCATATTTTTGTCTCGTTTCAAAAAAAAATGAATCATATGTGTTGTGTGCTTATTTGTTGCAGCGGCGTCGACGGGCAGCTGCGACTACTCCCAGGGCAGTGGGTTTCGGCACCAGGGCACCGGCGGTACAACGGCACTCAGTGCAACGTCAATGACGGCGAGAACTGCATCCGCAACGGACGCCCAGACACCGGCTACATTGGCTGGCGGTGGCAGCCATCGAGTTGCCAGCTCCCGGACTTTGACGCTACCAAGTTCCTCGACGCCGTCCGCGGCAAGCACGTCGCCTTCTTCGGCGACTCCATGGCGCGGAACCAGGCCGAGTCCCTCATCTGCCTCCTCAGCACGTCTTTCCCGTACCGCATGGTGTACCGCGACAAGAACCACGGGACCCGCAAGTCACGGTGGATGCTCTGACCGAGCTTTGCTGGGCTCGCCCCGAGCTAGGCTCGACCCGCCAGGAAATGTGACCAAGCCGAGCTGGCCTTGCTGGACCGCAGAGACCTCGGGCCGAGCCTGGCTCGGCTCGGTCCGGCCCGAAAGCTCGTGTTTTTTTTACAAACTGAATTTCAGTTCAGCCCATAGAGGAAGAAGGCCCGTTAGGTCAGCTGCTCTGCTCTCTGCTCGTTCCTCTCGTCCCGATCGAGAGCAGACTGGCGTGTGAGCACAGAGCAGCCGCCATTACCGAGCGAGATGCTGCTTGCATCGCCGCCGCTAGTCGCGCCCCGCGCACACACCACCACTCTCCTCTAGCTTCATCCGCTTCTCCGCCCCGGCCTCGCCGCTCCGGCCTCGCTGCTCCGTCCCGGTTGCTCCCCCCGGCCCCGGCCGCTCACCTCTGCTCCGCCTCCGCCTCCGTCCCGGCCGCTCTGCTCCGTCGCGGTCTCTCTGCTCCGTCCGCTGCTCCGTCCCATCCGTTCCTCACCGGTTGCTCTGCTTCGTCCCGGCCACTCCGCACCGCTGCTCTGCTCCGTCCAGGCCGCTCCGCCCCAACCACGCCATGGTCGTGGATAAGAAGAAGAAGGATAAGATGCTGGCAGTTTCCATGGTGATGGAAAAGCCAGGACATCCACCGCCATTGGTTGGGGGGAAGAAGAAGCCCGTCCAACGTCCACGTCCACGGAGTGGCAACTCCATCTCGGCTAAGGCGTCGGCATCGGCGAAACCCCCTCCGCCTCATCGTCTCCCTGCCTCACATTTCAAAAAAGCCAACCCCGCCATCATGCTCCTTGCTGCGTCGACATCGGCAACGGTGGTAAGAGACATGTCAATTGATGCAAAATGTAGCTGTGATATTTTAGTTGGATGCAAGTGTAACTATATTTTGGCTGAATGCAAATTTATTTATGTTGTTTGAATGCAAATGTAGCTATATTTTAGTTTAATGCAAATGTAGCTACATTTTAGTTGAATGCAAATTTGAGTGTGCTTATTTATGGTCTATGCTTATTTATGTGATCTTTTTTTAATTGTTCCAATAGGAAGAGGAGATGGATGTTGAGGAGGAAGGGAACCCAGATCTTGATGAGGAGGAACAAGATGTGGAAGGGGCAGAAAAAGATGACATGTATTTGCCCGATGATGATGATGATGATGCAAACTCTCTTGACCATGATGACACCATGTCCGAGGATGGTATTCTAGGCAACAATCAAAGTAATGACATAGAGAAACAAACAGTGGATGTTAGTTCGGGAGAAGAGAGAGAGGGCCAAATCGAAGAAGAAACAAAAGAATGGTCCAAAAGAATGCATAGACAATTCCCCCGCTTGGGACCATTTTGAGAAGGTGATGGTGCACACGAAAGAAGATCCAGAAGGATCTAAGGTGTTGAGGGCAAGGTGCACCCATTGCACTAATTTATATATGTACGTGCAAGGTTCAAGCACCTCAACCCTTAATAGGCATTGGAAACGTTTCAAGCACCGGTTAAGGAAAATTGAGAGGGTAAAGATCCAGAAACGTCTTTCTTTCAAGCCAATCAATGCTAGTCCAAATACCCCTGTGGGAGATGTTGGGTTTGAGCAAGCTATCATTAAGGAGCTCATTGCTAAGATGATAATGGTCCATGAGTACTCATTCAGGATGGTTGAGCATGAGTGGTTCAACATTGTGATGAAGTATTTGAATCCACTCTATAATTCCATTGGCCGAAAGGCAATCCGAGCTGAGTGCTTGAGGGTTTACAAGAAAGCAAAGGAGGTGCTTAAATTAGCACTCAAGGATGTGGAGTACATTAGTCTCACTACAGATTTGTGGACTAGCAATCAGACTTTATCTTATATGTGTGTGGTGGCACACTATATAGATGCTAATTGGATTATGCAAACCCGTGTGCTTGCTTTCATGGAGTTGGACCCACCGCATAGTGGACATGTCATTGCGGATGCTCTCTGGGATTGTGTGAGAGAATGGAAGATAGAGAACAAGGTAATATCCATCACACTAGACAATGCATCTAATAATGATGTGGCTGTTAATGATTTGAAGGCAAAGTTTGAGTTCCGAACTTACCCAAATTATGAAGAAATGTATTTCCATGTTCGGTGTTGTGCACATATCATCAACTTGGTGGTGCAAGATGGGACAGCTTGTATGAACACTTTGTCATCAAACTTAAGAGAGACGGTGAAGTACTTCAAGAAGTCTACTTCTCGCATGCACTTGTTTGTTGGGATTTGTCGAGATTTGGATCTCCAAGTCGGTGCTCACTTGACACTAGATGTTTATACAAGGTGGAGTTCAACTTACAAGATGATAGAAACCGGGGTTCCATACAAAGTGGCACTAAAAGAGTATGCCAAATCTGATCAAAACTACAAGTGGCTGCCAAGTGAGGATGAATGGAAAATGTTTCAACTTATTAAGCCTATTCTCTACTCTTTGTCTCAAGTGACTACGGCGTTTTCGGGCTCATTGTATCCCACGGCGAACATATTCTACCCCCATATTGTGATTATTAAAATTTCATTGGTGGAAGCCATGAACCACAAGAATGAACTTTATAGGAAGATGGGAAAAGCGATGATGGAGAAGTTCAACAAGTATTGGGAAGAAAAGAACAATGTCATGGTGCTTGCTACTATCCTAGATCCCAAGGTACAAGTTGATGTATATAGAGTGGGCCTTTGAGGAGTTCTATGATGTGGAGAAGGCTAAAACGGAAATGGAGGATGTGCGCAAGGAGCTGTACACTTTGTTTGAGAAGTTTGATAGTGAACAGAAGCAATCCGAAAAAATGTGCCCCATCATCATCCAAGTCTCTCATGTCAGATAATTCAATGCCCTCATCAAATGCCAAATTTCACTCTTGGCGATCCAACACCACACCAAAATCATCAAAGAGTGAATTGAGAAACTACCTAGATGATAGAGCTGAAGATAATGAGTCTGGATTTGACTTGCTTAATTGGTGGAAAGTGAATTCACTTAGGTACCCGGTGTTGGCAATGATGGCAAGACGGTTCTTGACTATTCCGGCTAGTTCCGTGTCTTCGGAATCAACTTTTAGCACCGGTGGAAGGGTTTTAGATGACTATAGAAGTTCTCTAAAACCGGTTATGGTCGAAGCTTTGGTGTGTGGTGCAAGTTATATTAAGGGCGCGCATAGTGACTTGAATGTGATAGTATGTTTCTCATCTCCTTCTCACATTGTCAACTATCTTGTTTCATTGTCATATATTGTAAAATGCATGGCTAACTTTCTCATATTTAGGAGAGGGACATGAATGATGCGGATGAAGATGTGGAGACCATCGTGTTACCTAAAAACATGGTGAATAGCAACTAATGGTAAATATATATTCTCCATCAAGCTTGATTTTTGTTACTATGTGATATGAGCAAAACGTGCACCTAACTATTTCTCTCTTTCTCTATTGTAGACTCTCATGTCATGTTGATGTTGCTTGGGTATTGAAGATGGAGGTTGCTATATTTTGGACTTGTCCTATTGAGTTGGAACTTGTGCTTTTGAACTTGTTCTACTTCTATCTATGTGTTGAAAACTTGAGACTTATATTGTAACCTTGTCGATTTGTGAACTTGTTGTGATTTGTGAACTTGTCGTGAAGTTGTAATTGACGGTTATGAAATTGCTATGAACTTATTGTTATGTATTGTGTTTTTTTATGTTGTGAGTTGTGAAAGAATCCACCATATGCACACGCTGGAATTCTCTCTGTACATGGAGTACATGTCCGGGGTGCCTTCTGTTTTCTAGAATTTTTCTAGGTACTGTTACTGTTACATGTTCTGGGTGGTTCTCTGTACACCGTGAACACCAAATCTTTCTATTATCAAGTTTTTCTATTAAAATGGGTTCATCTATATTTCATTTTCATGTAGTTAATTCCTTAGAATTAGTTTTGAATGATTTGGTGTTGAATTTGTGTGATTAGTGAGTCAAAATTCGCTGGAAATCTTCTCTGTATCTGTACAGGTAGTACATGTCCTACCTGCCTTCTGTTTCTGTAAGCTGAGGCTGAGCGCACCTTGCAATGTCTGAAGCACAAACAGAATTAAGATCTTATTGAGTCAGATGGATATATGCAGCAAGCGACTCCATGGCCTAGTGGCTTTACTGCTTGCCTTCACGCTGGGAGACCCAGGTTGGAATCTCCTGGCCACCATTTTCTTGCCCTTTTCTCCAGGCTCGCGAGCCAGCTCGTTTTCAACCGAGCTTGCTGCTGGCTCGGGCCGATCCTCCAGGTCAGGCTCGCCTGACATGTCGAGCCGGCTCGCGTCCAGCCAGACCCGCAAGTACTGGCGCTGGGCGTTCCCGTCCCACAACGTCACCGTCTCCTCCTACTGGGCACCATTCCTGGCGCGGGCCGCGGTCAAGTCGGAGAACTTCAGCATTCACTTCAACTCGGTCTTCCTCGACGCGCTCGCCAAGCGGTGGTCCGCCGACGCCGACACCATGGACGTCGCGGTGGTCACCATCGGCCACTGGTTCTATAACCCGACCATCTACTACAACGGGACCCAGGTGCTCGGGACACACAAACTCCCCGACTTCAACCACACCGAGATCGGCTTCTTCTCGCCGTACCGGCAGGTCATCCGGATGACAATACGGCGCCTCGCAGGCAAGACCGGTCGCACGGTGGTAGTGTCCACCTTCTCGCCACCGCAATTCGAGAAGGCGAGGGACGACCCCACGACGTGCGTGAGGAAGCGGCCGTACATGGAGGGAGAGAAGGAGGTGGACGCCGTGCACGCGGAGCTTCGAAGTATAGTGAGAGAGGAGGTGGCTACGGCGGCAGCGAGGAACGGTTACGGTGAGGGTACCAGGGTTGAGGTGATGGACGTGACCAAGCTGTCGACGATGCGGCCGGACGGCCACCCCGGCGTTTACCTCAAAAGCAACCCCTTCTCCCGCGGTGTACCCAAGAAGATGCTGAGCGACTGCCTTCACTTCTGCCTGCCCGGGCCGGTGGACACGTTCAATGAGATTCTGCTTCAGATTCTAACAAAGCAGCGGTGACGCTAGAGCCATCGACGCGCTCTGCGGCCTCAAGGTTAAAGCGCAATTACGTTCTCGAGGTTAACCTGCCAATGCATTATACAGTTGAGTGAGAAGCGCGCAAAAACTTTCTACTTGCGACATTGCAAATATACAGAACACACCATATATACATTTAAAAAATGCAAGTGCGATCAACCTTCATATATATGTACAGCACGTTACACAAAACCAAACACAGAATAGAAAATCATCAAATCTAAAAAAAATGAACAGAAAATCATTCTAAAGAGAAAGCAAGCTTTTCAACACTGTGCGTGTTGAAATATAAAAATATTCTTTTAGTTCGGACTTTTAGTTGAGTTGGTTAGTGCATCTTTGTTACGTTATCAGAGCCAACTATTCTTCTGGTTGAGTTGGCTAGTGCATTTTCAATATGATATCAGAGCAAAGTGTGTCAAGTTCAAGACTTTTCTCACGCAAAATATAAGTACATTAATTAAATCCTTTCTACCAGTTCAGACTTTTAATTGAGTTGGTTAGTGTATCAATTCAATAGTCTGGGATCTAAATCAGGTCTTTTGGTAGAAAAAATCCATCAGGAGGCTCATCATTTATCAAAAAAATGCATATATTACCTGTCTATTTCCACAAAAGGCCACAACGAAGACAAAGCTTTGGATATAGAAGTGTATGAAATTATCCACAACAGTAGGCTTTTGCCGGCTTGGGCTGTGCTTAAACTAGGTCCGACCAAAAAAGATCATGGCCCATGCAATTGCTTATATTTCCTACTCACTCTGATCCATATTAATCACTGTTCAAGATATCTTCCGATATTCTGATAAATGGCCGATTTATCACTTCTCAGTGTCTGACCGATAAGATAAGTCGGCCGATAAATTCGCCGATATGCTGATAAATCAGCCGATATACCGATAAATCGGCCGATTTACCCCTTATCTTGGGTCGGCCGATAAGTTCCCGATAAGCGATATCCCCAACATTGATATTAGTTTTCATTAAATCGGATGTATGCAGCATGTCTATGTAAATCCGATTTATCGACAATTGATATGAAATCGGAGGGAGTCACGGTTCTAACCCGGGATCCAAAATGCACAACGGCACATTCAGTGCACTGTGGGATCAGTACGTAATGTATGATCCAAAATAAATAAATTTCAAGGTCGACAAGAGAGACCGTCAATTAATAGAGAGATGCACATGATACATCGAAATTTAGACACGCCAAAAAGATATAGTCCGTATATAATCAATATATTGCAAAACATGGCCAACTCTAGTAAAAAGAAGGGGAAATCAAGTATCATCACATCCGATGATCGTCAACGGGAGCGTGGGGTGCTCTAAATTGATTCATGACCCAAACTCCAAGCAGGATCAACCCAGAGCCGCAATGCCAGATACCAAAAGCCCTGAGCATGTCGTCGTCGCGTCTCATGCTTCGGTTGGACTTCCAGGTGGGATCGTTGGGCCTGGGCTCGACGTGTGCAGAGAGGCGCCGGAACAGCTTCCAGTCCTGTCCCGTTCCCCCATGCTTCTTGTGCGCCTCGGTCATCAGGTCGTACAGCTCCTCCTTCCTCTGCCCGATCCGCTTGAACAAAACACCGCCGTCGCTCTCGGCCGGCTTCCCGGCGCCGTTGGTGGGAGCATGCGTCGCCTCCGCGTGGTTGAACCGCAGCATCAGCCGCCGTTGTCCCAGCCGCGAGACGGCCGCCTGCCGCAGCGCGCCGCCACTGGACAGCCTTCTCGCCGCGAGTCCCAGCGCCGTCGACATTGTTGATTCTGATCGTTGTCTCTGTAGTAATACTCCGTAGTATAGTGCGTTGCGTCGTTGTTGTCGTGGTTTTTATACGGCTTTGGAACGTGGGCTCGTATATATAGGAAGCGGCCGTCCCGTTCTCCGGGTCGGACAGGATCACAGGAGCCCGTCTCCGATTCCAGCTCTCTGTTCTGTTACGCATCCGGCTACAACTCTCTCCTTCTTTCATGCAATTCCTCCTCCGAGTTAGGACAGACTACAGCGGCCACAGCAGGGACGAAGCAAACAAAAGTCACGATTTTATACAGGTGTTGCCATGAGTTACTAGCAACCAGGAGCCGATGAATTTCTCTATCCATCTAATGACCACTTTTATCTTCATTCATTCATCATCATCAGGGTGGAGGTGTATAACCAAAAAAGGAAATTACAAACGCTAACAAAGAAAGTGCAGCTATCCTACGCTACAGCATAGAACAAAACAAAACAAAGACTGTATGAACCTCTCTTTCTTTGCATGCTGCATTACGTATACCCAAACCCTATCCAGGAGGAAAAGACACGAAAAAGGACACGAGTTGTCAGCTAAGCTACTTGTATTCACACTGCACAACGCCGTCCGTCTCCGTGCAAACTAGGAATCTCCTGAAAATCGCCTTATTTACAGTGAAATGGATAGGCGCTCCGGGACGACAGCACAATCCATCGACACGACCACCACAAAAGAGATCATTCCAGGGCAGCCAACTGATGTTTGTCTTCATGCCACTTCCTCACGGTATCATCCAGCTCTGGAAACGCAGCGAGGACAAGGAGCTCTAGGAGTTCAAATGTTAGCTGCTTCAGACAAACTTGGGACTGCACGGGAAAAAAAAAGATATGAGTTAAAGATCATACAACGCTAATCTATAATCTTTCTTTTATGTTAATTTTCGTGTTGCTTTCCTGTAGTGAAAATGATAAGTAACCATATGACTTCGAACATCGATGTTGAAGGACTGTATGGTCCTTCGAATATAAGACTTGGTTCAACTAATCTTAAATAGTGGCACTAGTTAAGTTGGTTGGTGAAGGGCAGTACGAATCTATGCCAGCTAAACATGCTAGCCTTCACGACAGTGAGATTATGAGGCCGACGAACGGGATGATGAGATGGCTTATACGTTAGCTGAATAAGCAATGACCAGTTAGGGCCTAGGAGCTCACATGCTAATAGAACTGACAGTGTGCAGACTGTTGAATAAAATGGTAAATCTGCATTCAGTATGCACTGAATCCCCAGAGGATTTTTTTTACCTGGAGAAAGAAGTAGATATCCTGAGCACATCTTTCGTACTCCGTTCGACCAACCAGACTCACCAGCCCAGATGGTGCTTTATCTGTGGGGATAACAACAGTAAGCAACCAGAGCTAACAGAAGTACCCCGAAGAACATAGTAACTGCAATAACAGAGGTGACGAGTGATAGCAGAAAATCACTGTCTCTAGAAACACTAGAAAGATAAGATGGAAAGCAATTACAAAGTTCACCTATTATTAGTTCGCGGACAAAATCTGCACGACGGGCAGCTTCTAATCTTTGTTCTTCAGTCAGATTGTTTGTATTGCCATCATTCTGGCCACCAGGAGAAGGAGTTTCAGCTGGTTTTCTGCTGGGATGCTTTGTCATGAAAATTCCATCTGGCCAGAGTATCTGCACAGAGTGAAAATAGGAAGCATACAGCATAATTTAGGGGCACAGTCATGACCATAGACTTGATGGGAAGAATTTATCGAATTGGCAAACTGAATTAAACAGCTGTCTTTTATATTGTTGGTTGTTGGCACCTATTTTGCTAAGGATGACACCATAGACTTACTTGTTCAACACGCTTGACTGCAAAAGCAATTATCCTCCCCTTTCTAAGTAACTGGATTTTCTCAACAAGCCAGTCATCAAATGTGTCTCCCATTCCTAATTGCAGTATTTGCTTTGCCACCCAAAATGCTTGACGTCTACAGAAACAAAAACAAAGAATATTCAAGTCTAATACAGATCATTCACACATGGGTTCATTATACAGAAGTGCAAAAACCAAGGTTACAGTTACAGACAATCAAGGGTGTAGAATTAACTCACCTGATCCAGCCTCCATCTTGGAGTTGAAAAATCACATCAACAAGATGAAATATGGGGGCACTAACATTTGGAGCCATCCACTGCATTAAAGTAGGTATAATTTGTCAGCCAGGCAGCTGCGGCATCACACATCAAAAAAAAGTAAAAGAACGCCAAATGGAAAAATGGTTGCAAAAGCACTAAATATAGCTTGAGCAGATATGACGAATTGATGGTAAGAGTCGTAAAAACAATCAGAACTTACTTCATTAGGAGTCCCTGAGTATCCATCAGTTTCCAAAATTTCAGATGTATAATCAGTTTGACTTGCCTGCATTTTCTTATGATCTCCTGAATTTATCGAAAACGAGTAATCGTTTTGTTCAGGATCACTTCCAGAGTTGTCTTGATAGATATTGGAACTTGCGTTACTAACACTAGTTTCTAAATTCTGATCTGTATTTCCTTTCCTCAGTCTCAAACCATCAACAGCAGCGAAGTCCTTATCCTTATGCAAGATATCATTTTGATATCCACTTACAGATTGTCTCGTAGAGGACAATTTTTCATTCGAAGCGTTGGGGGAATTCAATGGTTTTGCACCCTTCTCGCTTGATCTTACATCTAAATTGACTGCACGAAATCACGATGTGGGCATTAAGTTGTGCACGAGGAATTTAGAAAGAGAAATTAGCTAAGTCAACGAAAAGGAGATCGCTCACCTGACAGTGCCTGGATAACTGAGAGAGAATCTGTGAAAATGTATGTCTGTAACAAGGAAATTTCATAGTTATACACAGCAGTTTGGAAAAGGTTCGGCATGGTATGGTTTAGAAGACTACCTGTGAATCAACACTTAGAAAATCCCAGACTTCAATACAGCTTGAAACAGTGGGGATTTGAAGAAGATTCTGTAGAATCAACAGGAAGAGTTATCATATTTCCAGAATTTAACCAATCTTCATCAGGTAAAAGAGCACTATGGAAAATAAACATGACAAAAGATAACTTGCCGATTTTAAGGCTTACAGACCACGTAGCAATCACAGAGAAAAAATTACTGATAAGATGGTAAAGTAACATAGATCAATGTGTCAATGAGCAGTACACGTAATGGACATTCATGCTAGCAGATGATTTGCGTCGTTTAGCCAACTATAACTCAAACTAAGTACATTCCAAGAAACTGCTTCTTGATTAGACATCACAATGCCAATGCTCAAACTTATGAAGAAAGTGAAGAAATAAAGTAAGTATCTTGAAATAGCGCAAAGAAATACACCTTTAGATATACGTCAAGCAACTTGCACCTCTCTCGAACAACAGAACCCTCTAACCCTGATGAGAGGAAATGCTTTGGAGGCAAGTGAAGACTGTACTGAGGATATTCTTTCAGACGCCGATGGAGCTCTTCAAAATGACGAAACCTGAATTAAGTACACAGCAAACCACAATGAGAATTAGAAAGCAGTTAACATACTAGAACAATCAATCATTCATAGGCATTGTCTGCTTTTCTTTTCCTTTCGGGTATAAGCATCATATATGATATGGGCTTGTGGCTGACATAAACAAGTGACAAAATATAGCATAATCACCTCCTCTTGATGGACCAACTATTACCGTTGGCATCGGTCACGGAAACAGCATACACAGCAAACATGCCAGACCCACTTTTTACAATGCTGGCTCCTACCACCTGAATAAGAAAATCTAATAAAGATATGTACCACCAGTAGTTACAAGGATCTTAGAGTATTTGACAGAAGTTGTGTTACCTCACATCTTAACTTTAAATACGAGTCTTCCAACACATTAGTGCTGGAATAATTAGATGAAAAGGAAGAGCCACCTGATGCCAACGACAAAGATGAAGCATTTGCACCACTAAGCATCCTAGTCATACTTTCCACCTCAGTATCATCATACAGTCCATCAGCCCTTGAATCATTTTCTGATGTGTTTCGTATGCCAAAGTCACCACCCGTCAAGAATGATCTATCTGCTTCTTGCCATAAGGGAGTCTTTTGAGCATTTGACCTTGACCTTTTTCTTCCTGACGAAGTTCTCGCCATTTTTAACTTGCCCAAATGACTTCGATTTGTCCTTGCTTTATGGAAACTAGACAATTCAAGTGGATGGTGTATATGAGACGAGGTCCCATTTCCTTTAGTTTTGCTATCCCAAACCCTGGTTACTGGAGAGTCCAAGCCAGTAATATTGTTACTTTCTTCCTCCTCGGTGCCATATGAACTCTCACTGTCCACAGCGAAATCTTCTTGGTTGGCATGCTCAGCCATTTCTGCAGCTAAACTTTTTGGCAGGTGATAATTGCCATTTGAATATGCAGGAGTAGCTGAATGTTTTATCGAATGATGCTCCTCAGAATTAGACGACGCTGTTTGCCTTTGTGGAACGGTAGGATGCTGACGAATTGAAGTGCTGAAGGGAACTGACTCCTGAACTGAAGAAGCGGTGACCAAAGAAGATCTAACAGGTGCTTTAGTAACATGATTTGCATTTTCTAATTTGTAATTCTTCCCTTTAGTCCACATATTCTCAAGGTGCTCAGGTGCTACAGCTCGATTTTTGGGTGGGAGCTGACATCCAATATTTGTGCTGACTGTCCTTCGTAACTCCCTGTAGTTATCCTGCGATGAGTTTGGGGATGTACAGAAATACCGGTATCCGGATAGATGTGGGAATTGGAAGGTAAACTGCCTGACTCAAGTGGATGTGAATCATTAATCATACAAGCATTAGGGGATTTCGGTTTGACGCTAGATGTACTTTTAGTTTTACTGAGTTGCATATCTGAAGCAGTCTTGGACTGACCCTGACTAAACCTCACAAGTTCAACTCCAGGACTTGAGTGATCTGCTAGTGCAGAAAGTTCATCCACAGATGGCATAGGAGGTTCCCTTTGCTTCATCGCAACATCCTCCGAGGATCCCGCAACTCCTTTATCTACCTTATTAGCGCGGGAAATAACCAAAGATTCAATCCTTTCATTTATAAACCTGCAAATTTTACATCTCAATATGATGGCAGTAGAAAGTACTAAGGCAGTAGTCAAGGTGCATGTTACTACCTTGGATTTGCTAAGTTTATGACAGGCCTCAAAACTGCGCATGCAAGAAGTTCTCGTGCAGTACAGTGGAAGAACGAGCACTGTAGATTCTCAGGATTTACTGTGATTGAGATCAACCATCAGCAAGACTTTGTAAGACCTGGACGTAAAAACAAACATATTGTATGCATCAGATGATCAGATAAACTTTTGATGCTTAAGCAGATACAGAGTCATGAAATCAACAGAATTACCAATATGCTCAGCTCACGAACAATCATAAGGAGTGTTATATAAACACATGAAGTAGAAGGTAATGTGCGTTGTCAAACTATAAATACACTAGGAACAAAAAGGAAGTGATATGCCATGTGTCACAAACAGTTTATGCAGGAAACCTATTATCGTTCAGATATGCATGCTTAAATTAGGAGTTGACCTAGCACTAGAACTAGAAGCATTCAATTCATCCCAAGGATAGATCCAACATGGTACAAATACAATACAGATGCATACGTAACACATGAACCTTATGACGCACTGAAAAGTAAGAAGAGGAGGAGGGGACAATCTAAATTCCAGACCCAAGTGTTCATCAAGGGGCTGACCTTATTTTGGATGTTTCACGGCTAAACAGCTTACTATAAGCAATAAACTAAAACCTCAACATCAATAAAGGTTTACCTTGTATTCAGCACTGGCTGAAAATAAAGCCGGGTGCAACTTGTTTTGAGCTATAAGGGCGAGTTTCAGTTCAGCATCCCGACGCTCTGTCGGGAGGCTAACAAACTTCTCTTTTCCAATCTTAGCTTCACAGCACTGAAAAAGCTCCAAATTGTTGCAGATGAGATCAACCAGGTCCCTGCACAAGGTAGATAAGGTTTCCTAAGACACCCAATGTTCTGAAACGATACATTGTAGATTTATTCCGTGAGATAAAACAAGCTTTCTAACCTGGTTAGCAGAGTGATAAGGTTAATGCTTCTTGCCCGGTTAGAAATCTCTCCAAGGACAGAGTTAACTATGCTGATGAGTTCCTCCGGTCCGTCCTTATCAGGTGTTACACGGGAGTACCAAAGATCTGTTACCCACTCTGTGATAAGATGCCTTGTGAACTGTTCAAATGCTGCTTCGACTGGAGGCGAATTCACCTTGCTCCTCCAACCTGAATTTCCATTCTTCTGGCAAGGGAGGGTTTACTCAATTCAATACTTTTTGTTTTGGCAAGTGGGAGAGTGGCATCATGATCCGTAGCAGCTGTGCCCTTTCTACGGAAGTCGTAGTCAAGTGACAGGTAGCGAAATAGAACTATCAGAGCTATGGAAAATGGGAAGTTAATCCAGACTGAAGAGCTTGTCACTGCAATGGAGAAAACCAGTCATTTAGCACAACCCTAAGCAAGCAACAGAGGTTCAATATAACTCAGACAAAGATGAATGCTGTGACTGCGATCTAAATCTGCCTCAGTATGTAGAGCCATTTTTGGCAATTTTAACCAAAACAACACACAATTTCTGACTATATCTACGCAAATTAACCATCGAACTTACATGTGTATCTTCCTTCGCTTTAGACTACATCATGCATTCTACAATTCCACTAAGAATTCAGCTACAACAGTACGACTGATGTGATCTATGTTCTACAATTCCACTACGAATTCCAGTCACCATGCCCAGCTAAACTGGAGATTAGCAGTAAAATTTCCGATGCCCCGAGGAATTCACCCATCATCTAAACTGGAAACAGCCTGCCTACTCTAAGTCCACTGTACAACTGTCCAATGCAACAAATTACAGCACCAATGGAATCAACAAACTAACATGGCTACTCCGCAGATGTGCATGGAACGATGCCCAGATCAGCCTCCACGTGTGTAGGAGGAGTAACCACCAGCATCAAACAAACCTAGTCACGGCACTAACGACGACCAAAACCGACGCGCCCGCCCGGAGGTGGATCCTAGCGGCGGGGAAGGCGGCGCCCTAGGGTTTGGGGAGAGCGGGACTCACGGGACATGAGGAAGGCGAGCCCGAAGGCGAAGACGAGGAGCAGCACGGCCCGCTTCTTCCCCTCCTCCGCGAGGTCCCGGGCCGTGCGCGCCCTCCTCGGCGCCACGCCCGGCGTCGCCATCCGGCTTCCGGCGCGGGAGAGGGAGGCGGCGGCGACGGCGGCGGCGGCGGCCGGCGTTTCTGTTTGGGCACGGCCGGTCTAGTTGTGGCTTTTTCCGGCGACTGAATTTGTTTCTTTTTGTTTTTGTTTTGTTGTGTAACAGGCCAGGTCACTGCCTCGTGGGACCCACCCGTTTTGGGTGTGCTGGGCCAGCTGGCTATGTTCATGTCTGATGACTTGTGTGTATTGACCAGGCTGTACCAGTTACAAAATCTTTTTAAAAAATGATAATATCAGGCAAAATCTGAATAAAATTGTCAGCTTTGGCACTAGTTTATTTCTCATATTTTGTAGACATCAGGTTGTTTGGGTACATTTTAATCCGACTTAATCTCTTTCGAAACTTTGAATTTGAATCGGAACCTCTGTCGATATGAAACACGCCTACACGCACAACTGCGCGTGCATGCTTAATGTGGTTGCACTCGTATTTTTATCTCAACAGCATATCATAAATAGCTTCTAAATTATGTTTGTATGGATGGTATATGCCTATTGCTAGTACTAGTTGCATTGCCTAATAAATTCTCACATCTGCCACCGACAAGAACAGTTTCAAAAGAGAGGATGCAAGTGAGCAAGTCTTGAAAAAGACATTTGAAAGGATTTTACCAGTTGAAAAAAGAAAGATCTCACGGGTTATTATACGTGGAATTGCTCATGCATGGTTCCAAAAAAAAAGTTATTATACGTGGAATTGCTCTACTGTTTTGTTTCTTTTCTTTTTTATGCCAAGTACAATATAGATGCACACACCTATGTACACCATAGTCTAGCTTTGTTTTTTGTTTATTTGTTTTTGAAAGTGACACGTGTAGGGTAGATTTGACCCCAACTAGATTAATGACCCTTGAATGTGTTGGAAAGAGACTACCCAAAACACGCACAACCGTGAGCACGTCTGCACACATCTTAATGGTGGTACCATGATTTTGTCTCAACAATGCATAATAACATAGATAATTTCCCTATGTATAAGTCCCTAAAGTATAATATGTGGAATCACTAACTTTAGTGAATTTCGTTTCGTATGGAGGCTATATATATATATGCCTATCATTGGTAGTTGCATTGCCTATTAGGCACCAACATCATAAATTCTCACATCCGCCACCAGCATTCGAAAGCGAGGATGGAAATGAACGAGTCTTGAAAAAGACATTTGAAGGGATTTTGTCATTGGAAACAATAGAGTAGACATAAGCAAGATGTTCATGGGTTATTATGTGGAATTGATCTTTCTTTTAAACTAGTTACCGTGCACGTGCAACGCACGTGTAATATTAGGAAATATATTTAAGAAATCACTGAAAAGGTATAACTTCATTTATCATAGTGTACATGTAGATGTAGTCTAAAATGTATTGCGATGGAGAGAGGATTCATAAACAAATGATTAATCAAATCAAAGATGACGGTTAATTTCTTTTTCAGAGAGAAGTCAGTTTATTTATCAAATCACACCAGTTGTCAAATATTTAATTAAAAAATGAGTTCTCTGGCCCAAAACTGATTTTCTAGCACGTGACATATAGATGTACTAATTCTGACTACAAAATAACCTTTCTCTCGAGCTTCTCCCCTTAGCTGGAGGGTTGATTTTCTAGCACGTGACCTCCGTGTTTTCTCTTTGTAGTTTCAAGTGAGCAGATTGTTACGGAAACAAGTATGACGAAATTAAGCAACCATGTTAGCCAGCTGTTTAGAAGTCACAAGCATAGTTCCAAAAGATCCAAATTAATATAAGGGCAAATGCCTGCATAAATATGATTTCCACCACATAAAAGGTTTATTGCACTACCATTATTGCTATATAAATCTCATAGATGCTGCTTCCTATGCATCTTTTCTCAACTCTGGAAAAAATCAAATGAACCTGCAGTACATAACGATGGGCACAAAAACGGAAGGCCCTCACCTAGATGGGAGACGAAGGGAGCAACGAAGAGTTGTGCATTGCCACGGAACACCTAACTTAATTATAAAGACATTGATCAAAACATGATCGAAAATCACATCAGTTATGTACATGCCACTTCTAACTTACGTGTCAAATAACCTATTGCACTTAATAAAGAAATGAAATCTAGGCGAATCATACATATGGACACCATTTCTATCTCCTGTAAATATATGACACGGTGGTTATCAAAGATATGCAGAATAATAGGACTGTCTTTTTTAGGCATGCAGAATAACAAGTTAACACATTTCATTACCACTCCGTCACAGTCCAGGACTAAGTGTGATGATGGACTTGAATTACTCCAGTAGTTGAGCCTGAAAATAATGAGGAAGTGATAGACAAATAAACAATATGCTGAACATACTTTGCTACAGAACGTGGGAAGAATGATTGAAAACAGAGATGTGATTCTTGTTTAAAATTTCCTTATCATTTTGGAATCCAATTCAAAGACTCAAAGAGCTCTAATTACAGTCCATAAACATTCTTTTAGAATGTCGAACTTAATGGAAATTGGAATACGAAGGAGACAAACTGTTCAAACAAAAGTACTTGGTAAAACTTTTGAGCCCCTGGTACAAACCAGAAAGTATTATACGGCACCAACAAAAAAATTGACTGTAAAAGGTAGATGACTCTCTAGTCTCTACCTTCTGTATTCTTGTTCTAGTCTTGCGGATTGGAAAGTTTTACAACTTACAGGCATTGTATGGCCCAGCAATTGCTAGCCAAAAGAAAAGAAAGAAAGAAAAATAAGGAAAAGAAAAAAGAAATAATGCGAACAATACGTGAGGTTCTTGTGGCAGCGCTAGCGACTGAACTTGTGAGCGAATTTCAGAATCTCATCTTTGTGTTAACAGCTCATCAGCAATTGTTGCGAAAAGCACCATTTGGGAGGTCCATTTATCATTGAAGAATCTCCGTTCATAGCTGTCCAAAGCACCTACGCTAGCTGCTAAACAGGTGGACGACTTGAGCGCAGCTTGCCGTTTGCCCACAAACTATGAGATTGAAGATGACGTTGCCGCTAGCTGTTTCACTCCTAGCTTTTCCCAAATGTAATCAGAGTTTGTACAATGCAAAGACAATGTGCTGGATTGACTCAACCGCTGGGCATAACAGCCCATAAATCACAGCCTCCCTTCCGTAAAAGCATTTCTTGACCATATTATCCCTTGTGTTTAGCTTTCCCCTGTAAACTAACCAGAGCAGGACTTTGTGCCTGTTGAACGGAGGGTTGTTGCTCCTAAAGATTCAGCTGAGCTGCGCATTAAACATGCAGACATTCAAAGGGAAAACAGAAATCAACACACAATCAAACCTTGAGCTAGCACCTACCAGGCAGCGACAAGGATGAGGGAGCCACTGCGGAGATCTTCGGGGTACAGAACGGTGGTACTGGTGGTGAGGAAGCGGCCGCAAGCTCATGCACCTCAGCACCTACCAGTCATCTGTCAAGTACTCAGTATGAGAGAGCCGGTGCCGCCAGGCGCTTCACCGCCACGGCAAGCCCGTGGAGTCGGAGGCAGAGTCTACTCTGCAGGGAGGACGCCGAGCTCTGTGGTTTCGCGCGGAGGAGGTGTCGAGCTTGCTGGGGTCACGCGGAGGACGCCCAGATCACCAGTGTCGTGTGGATGAGGAGAAGGCCAATCTCGCCATTGCGAGGCGTATGGTGTTGGGAGCCAATCTGAAGTGCCAGGGGCGGCCTCGTCGCCTCGTCGGCTTTGCTTCTGCGCGGCCGTTGCGGTTGCCGCCATGGTTTTGCTTGATCTCTCGTAAATTCCTGCTCGAACGCTTGATTCCGATCGTTAGCTTGGATCGATTTGATGCAAGGCAATCCATCGCTCCCCTCTCTCCATCGAGAGACATGCCGGAGAGGGAAGAAAACGTTTAGTCGACCTCCGGCAGCGGTGGCCAGTTCGGCGGCAGGCGGCGCGGGAACGGAGATTTCGCCGTACGCACGTGGTCGTGGAAGGCGAGCAGGCGGGCTGCGACGACGACGTGGTCGTGGAAGGCGAGCAGGAGGGCTGCGACGGCGAGGTGAGGACAGCGGCTGTGGCCGAGCGAGAGCGGGCGACGCGACGGGAGAAAGCGCTGGCCGACATCGTGTCCCAATCACCTGAGCACCTAACGGCAGGGACGTGGTCACGGGAGGAACTGGAGATCAGGGGAGTGGAGGTTTGGATTTACCGCGGTCCCTTTCCACAGCCGGTCGGCGGATGAGGTGGACCCGGTGGGCGGAGATCGACATGGTGGCAGAGACGTTCGGTTCCGGAGGATGGGGGGCCGTTCTTTCATCTGGTGAGAAGAAAATAAACGAACAGGTATGATGGCATATTTGCAGTATTATGTGATTTGGTGGGAGGTGAAACAGTAAAAAGTCACAACATGTGTTGATCTGGATCGTTGATCACAATAAACGGCTCTGATTTAATGTATCAACATAGCACAACACAAGTTTGCTCTTTTAATAGTACTAGCTGGCATGTACGTGCAACGCACGTCTGCTGAATTAAGAGGATAATTTACATATATGAATGTGGATTACGTGTTTTACTGCAAGTCAACAGCACCACACATATATACCTCAACAATGGGTTACCATATGTAGGAAACTTATGGCAATCTGCAGGAAACTCATGGCAATAGGCATCAAGCGTGCGTGAAGCTAAAGTTTGAAATCATAGTAGATCAAATCGCGCTTTAGTTGAAAAACTATTTAGCTAAATGAGGACCGGTATACGACACAAATCCTAGATAGAGAAACCGGAAAAGAGCATCTCAAATTCTAAATTTAATGTAGAAAATTAATCATTAATAAGTAAAGCTCCCCATATTGTTATATATTGCGATTTTTCTTCCTCCAATAAATATTTCTTTCACGTAATTAGTGTAGCCACATACTTTCTCACATCCAATGCCCCATGAAGCCTCCATGTCTGTTTATGTTTTCTAACTGAATTATGATGCTGCACTGAAAATATCTGTGATGGTTAGGACGACATTTTCTTTACGGCCAAACAATTACAGATTTAGGGTGAAAATCAAAGAAAAAAGTGTTATCGTGAAGCCTACTGCCCTGTTTGTCTTGACTCTTCTGCACACCAAAGTAACACGCGTGCAGATCTGGCCGACACACAGCAAGCCACACGCGCATAGCCGGCCGGTTGGAGCAGTCACGCACACCACGCTTCCTTGAACAGAGTCGCGGGAGGTTCGCGAGATGGGGATAGGAGGCCCATCGCGTGGTTGGTGGGGTGCTCCCAGCGACATGGAGGCAGCCGTGGACGGGTTCGCGGGGTAGGGGATGTACCTTGCAACGGGCTGTTCCCCGGGAGTGCGCCGCTGCCGTCGCGTTGTCCTCCTCCGTCGCTCAGCTCGGCGGCACACATGGACGCGACCGGGAAGCTCCGTGATGCTGTCGGCGGCTGTTCCGTCCCCGGCGGCGCAGATCCTTGGCCCTGGGGCGTGGAGGGAGGAGGCGCAGTGCGCGAGAAGTTGCGCATAGAGGAGAGGAGAGCCGCACCCAAGCGCAGGAGGCGCCATTGTCGTGGGAAGCTCGGCGGCGGCGCCCTCGCGTGCAGGGAGGCGGAGCGCGGCGGCGACATGCTGGCTCACGCGGCGGGGGACTCGTGTGCGTGGGCATGGCTAGGGGAAGCGGGGAGAGGAGGCCTTCCCCGGCGGCAGACGTGGTCGCGGACTGTGACCTTGGTGGCTGGATCCTGACATCGAGGGAGAGGACATCAAGGAGTGCAAGCCGAGCCCTCCCGGCGGCAGCCTGGCTAACGCTGGGGCCGGGGTACAGGACGTGGTCGCTGTCCGGGAGAGCTAGCAGTGGCCGCCGGAGAGGGGAACGGGCCGCGTCCGCTAGCTGTGGCCACCGGAGAGAGGAACAGGCTGCGTCCGCCGTCGAGGGGATATGCCCGCATCCCGGCGCCAGATCCGGAGTTCCGGACTGCACGAGCACAGTCGCCAATCGCCGTTACCGATCAACATCGAGTCCCCGGCGGCCGCACCCGCCGCGCCCAGATGCGGCGAGAGGTGGAGGGTCGGCCAGCTCGAGGGAGAGGACGCGGCGGACGATTCCGAGCAGGCTAAGGCAGAAATAAAAGAAACGAAGGGGTACGGTGGCAATTTAGTAGTATTATGTGATTTGGTGGGAGGGTAAAACCGTCCAAACTGGACAATGTTGAGTTGTCAAACATTGGGACGATCTGGGCCGTTTGATCGGATATTTAACGGCTCAGATTTAAAGTGTCCCAGCAAGAGAAGTTTTCTCTTTTAATAGTAGTATAGAAGTATAGAAGATACCAAGTACAATGTAGGGCCACACCACACACCCATATACACCACAGTCTGGCTTTGTTTCTTGTTCGCAAAACTGAGATGTGTAGGGCAGATTCGGCCCCAACAAGATAACTGAATCTTAGGTCAGAAAGAGACGACATACGGATATAGCCGGGAGAGCAACACGTGACATCAACCATCTTTTCGTGTATGAAAGGATAGCAAGAAGAAGACAAAATTCGGTTAGATCATGACGCGCAAAAATTTGAAGCTAAACCATGTCTTCAGCGGCCGATGGTGGTTCTGCACCGGGTACGATGACATCTCTGCACAGCGGGCAGGTGTTCTTGGTCCTCATCCACAGCTCAATGCAGTCCCGGTGGAAAAAGTGGCGGCACGCCGGCACCTCGCTGCACGTCGCCCCCTCGACCAGCACCTCCATACAGATCGCGCACACCAGCCTCTCCCCGGCGCCCCGGCCCTTCACGGCGGCATGGTAGGGGAAGTACCCAGCTCCTTCTTCACTGTCGGTGACGCCACCACCGCCGCCGGTGGGTGTGGACGTGCGTGCAAGGCCGAACTCGCCGCCGCGGCTCCATCTTCCTCCACGTCCTCTGCTTCCTCTGGCCAGCACAGGAAGTATAAAAACATAACTGTCGTGGGCAGCGTAATAATGATGGCGTCGACGACGTCCGATAGACCCCCCGCATTGCCTACTCCTCCTGCCCTCGATCGCGTCGTTTTACGGCTTCGATCGGCCGGCGATTATTCTTTCTTGCGCAGACGTCGTCGACAAGCTAGAGCCGGTGCTCAATCTCTTTCCTTCTCTGTTTTTGAAACGGCCGGCCTGTGCTGCTCTATCTCCATATATGGCACGCGTATAAGGCAATCCGATTGTAACTTGAGTTGGATATGGACGCTAATTGAACAATGGTTCCGAAGCTGGCACGAAGCACATCGGCCAGCTGCTCCTGCTTTGCTCCTCGTCCACAGCTCGACGCGGTCCTGGTGGTGGCAGCACGCCGGCACGTCGTCCTCGTCGCACGTTGCCCATCTCCTCCACCAGCACCTCCAGGCACATCGTGCACACCAGCTGCCCCTCCTCCGCCTCCCTCCTCCCCCTCCCGTCGCTCACGGCCGGCGCTTGAAGAAGAACAGTCCTCACCCACGCCGAGGGCGGCGGCTGCGATACGAGCCACGTGTCTGCGCTCTCTTCTTCTCTCACGCCGGTCTGGCAGCAGCAGGGCAGGGCGAAGAAAAGCGCAGCCGAGGCGAGAAGAAACAAACAGGTCTAGAACGACGGCCACGACCGTCATCGTCGTGCGCGAGCGAGCGGAGATGCCGGACGTGCAGGTTATCTCATACCGCGGGAGCTCTTGTACGTGTGAATCCATGGCAGCAGGCGCAGTATAACGCATAGTATAAGGATGACTCCAACGGGGCGACGCATCGAGTCCGCGCGCATCAGTTCGTGTCCGCGAGGGCCAAAAACACGGCGCAACGGGGCGACGCAAATGGACCGCGGTCCGTTTTTTGGTCCGCCGCGATGCATCCCTGGCCCAAATTTGGGCCACCGATGCGTCGGCCCCGGATGCGAAACGGAGCTCTTTTGTGTCCTCCCCTGGTCCGCTTTTGGAGGCAAAATCCACAGTCCAGACCTACCCCATGGCCGCCGCCGCCTCCAGGATCGCCAAGGCCGCCGCCGCCGCCGAGAGCCTAGAGCTGGCCGACGACGCTGCCGGGCTTGCTCCCGGCTGAAGAAAGTGAAGAAGGAGCTCACGGAGGAGCAGAGGGCCAAGGAGACGGCCAAGCGGGGCCAACGGAGGAGGAGGCTGAAGCAGGACAGGCTCGACGCCGCCGCCAGGGCCGCCGCCGAGGAAAAGGGCGACGACGACAACGCCGACCTCGTGACCAAGACCACGACAGCTGCCCTCCTCCTCATTGGACTTACCCCGTCCGCGGCGACGGTTGGGGTAGCGACTGCGGCGGCGGTCGGGGTTTATTCTACCGCGGCCAGCTCCAACGCTTCCACGGCCCGACCTCCAAGGTCGAAACCGCTCGCGATGCAACGACCCTTGCGTTGCAAGAGACTTTGAGCGGGTTCCTATCCCAAAAGGATAAGACCTATGACAAGAGCGAAGAGAGGAGAGAAAAGGAGCGCCTCGAGAGAGAGATGCGGTTTCGAAGCTCTACTTCGAATTGCAAAAGAAGATGCTAGACATAGAGGAGGAGAACGCTCGGACCCGGGCGGCGGAGGTCGAGATCAGGGGCAAGGAGGCCGAGGCAAGGACCAAGGAGGCCGACGTGAAGGCCAGGGAGGTGGAGCTCAAGGCCAAAGACCTTGAACTCGCCCTACGCGCCGAGGAGGCCAGGATCATGGACATGGACATCTCCACCTTCACCCCTAGGAAGAAGGCCTACTACGAGAAGAAGCAAAGGCAGTACATGGATCAGGTTTGATCTATTCTCGGTCCCTTCTACATATTTGTGTTGAACTTTGGCCAACATGGCCGAAAAAACATGGCCGGTGGCCGAAATTTGTAATATTTTGGGCACACCTGGGGACATGGCCAGTGGCCGAAATTTGTAATATTTTGGGCACACCTGGGGACATGGCCGATGGCCGCAACTTGTAATGTTTTGGGGCGTGGAAACTATGGCCACCATGCCCGAAAATGATCAGAATGATCAAAAACCCTGACCGGGCGGACTCAATGCGTCGGCCCGTTGGGGCAGTGGCCGGAAAGGGGCGGACGTGGGCCGGACATGGGTCCTTTTGGCGACGCAAACGGACCAAACGCGGACCAAACGCGCGTCCGTTTGCGTCGCCCCGTTGGAGTCATCCTAAACCGATCGCAAGTTGAGACGGATACATGGAAGGTATCCTCCCGGATTAAGGCCACGGAAACCTTACATGGCAGAGGACGCTTCAGCGCTTGGGCCTTTTTTCCTTCTTCCGGTATGGTCTTTCTTATGGGCTTTGGTCTGGCCTTTTACCATTGCAGCAGGGCTTAAGTGGTTATGCATTTTTCTCCCCTTTTTGCACCAAAACCTTGGGTTCTTGATTTCTTCTATCTCTCTAATTTAGTGGATGGATGCATTTTCCTTTTATTTTCATGGAAGGTGGCGTTGTCGGAGGTACGGGGAGGAGGGGACACGACAGTGGTGGCGATGTGGAGATTTTCTTTGAAAAGGGTGTGACGGTCGATCTAGTGGTGGCTTACCCATTTGAAGTGGGTTGGGCCAAGTTGCTATGTTTATCATATATCACGCACATGCTAAAATTATAGACAAAATTCTTAAAATGCCATCAAATAATTGCCACGTTCTCACAATGCATTTTATATTTAAATAGACTCAAAATTTGGATCGGAACTTTCTGAAACGATGGCAACGAACATTTTCGTAACCTCGTAGGTCAATCATGACGTGCATAGCAACAAAAGCTAGGGTCCAGTATTCCACTGACAACGGTGAGTCTGACCCTTAACACCATACAAATTATACACAACGCAACAATATATCTATTTTTGTCGATATTCCTATATATTCCATTCGATATAAGATGAAGTATGTCATACAGAAGCCAAACTGACATCAACCCGATATATAATATGTGAAACCTCAACGATATTAATGAAATGAGTAACAACTAGCAAAACATGCCCGTGCGTTGCAACGGGAGATAAAAAATCAAGTTTTGCACGAAAACATGGTATGATCTAAATTCTGCTTGAAAGTTTATTGATCCTTGTAACTAACCTCCGTTCGCCATTTTTCCACTATCTTACGTGAGTGGCGGGGAATTCTAATGGAGTTGCACGGAGATAGCTAAGTTAATATTTTTTTATTTCTTGCTATTTTTCAATATAAATCGTTACCAATGTAGCCTTTATACCGATTTTTAGGTAAATCAAATACTCCCTCCATTCATAAAAGAATGTCACAACTTTGTCTAAATATGCATGTATCTAGACATACTTTAGTGTGTACATACATACATACAAATTTAGGCAAAGTTGAGACATCCTTTTATGGACGGAGGGAGTAGAAATTATAGTAAATATACACATGTGTTGATGTAGACTGATTTTTGTTGAATATTCTGATTGATGTCTCGCCGATGATGGATGGAAGTGTGTCATTATCGTCTAAAAACCAAAGTGATGACGACGTCTACAGATGTATTATACGCAAATGCAACTGCTTAATCATAAGATATACAAATATTTTTGACATTCTCCAAAATATATATGGTACTTCTAATACTTACAAGCAGGTGGTTTAATAGAAATTGCTTCCAAGCCACCAGACAATACAACAGCAAACAACTTAGTGATCTTGGCGAAAAGAAGATGTATGTCTATCTTACTGAATTCCAAAGGAGCTTTTGCAGGAACAACTCCAAAAATAATATGAATCCTAACGGATGCTGGTAATATATACATGAGTTAACGCCTCTTCATACTAACAAAACCACCTAGCTCGTCGACAGCCCATCTACTACTACTATGCCTCTATTACTTCACTGCACAATAGATGCAGTTTGAAGAATTTACGAGCTTCCCATTCTTTATCCAAAAAAACGAGCTTCCCATTACATGTACCAAAAGAAGCGAATGAATCCACAACGCCCACTTCTTTAGTTCTTTCTGTAGCCAGCTTGAAAAACGTAGCCATCATTACTCTATCTTATCAAGTGATGAAACAAATATTTCAATATGTCTTTCCCCAATGTTATCCAAGTGCTAGTTAATTTAGAATTGAAGTAGAGGACAACAAAAGAAGCTAATGTGAGGAGTTATAACTTATAAGCATTCGATTCAAACCAATTCTGATTAATCGATCAAAGAGTATAAGAGTAAAACGTGTGGATTGCACCTCAGCCTTGTCATTGGACCAAAACCTGAATGTTTTTTCGGAAGTATAACCAAAAACTGAATGTAACCATTCAATCTTGGAGGAGCTGGTAATGTGGTATAGAGGACAGCAACTGGGCTAACGTCGGCCAGCTCCACTATGGCCGAATCGGCCGCAAAGCAGATCAGTAGGCTTAAAATCCTTGAGTTTGACTCCATGTCCGACGCCGGGTCCTTGGGCGTCCACCAGGTGAGCTGCGCTAAGAGCCTGAACAAGAACAACCACCTAGAGCAGCATGTCACCAGCACGGGCACGCCGACCCTTTACGTGAGCATGCGAGACCAAATCTTCGATGCTACTTTTCTTTTGTTACCCATCTCAATAATCTGAATGATGTGTGAAGCGCATGGGCATGCCGATAGTTGACTCCGTCGTTGCTTGGCGAAACAAATCCTCAAGGCTTCTTTTATGCACATCTTGCTTCTCTGAACCCCATGGTCTGAACCCCATCTCACTAATCTGCACCCGATGCGTCAATTACTTCACGAAGTCCTGAATCACAAAGCAGCGCACAGAGGTGCTACGCGGGTGAGGCCAACGACACCAAGCTCTGCCCGGCGTCCAGATGGGCGGATTCCGGGTATTCTACTCCAACTGTGCAAGGTGGAGGAGGGCGAAAGCGCCAGGCGGAGCTTAGCGTCGAGATGAGCCAGCGACGCCGAGCTGCTCGGGACGCCGCTGCTCTGCTCGCGCTGGATCCAGGGGCCATGGCTGCGTGCGGGGAAGCAGCGCAGCGCACGCTGGGCCTGCCTGAGCTGGGGGCGCGAGGTTAGGGCTGGGTTGTGGCGTTGGAGCGGTCTGGCCTTTGCACGGAGGGAAGAGTAGACTGGCCATGGGAGCATGGGCGTCGATGCCAGCCGGTGGACGACGGTGAGGGGATAATGGGACGGCCGGACGGGAGTCTTGGGTGGGTTTGACCCGTGCGTGCGTATGCGGTATGCCTAATTAAATTAGATTCGACGGATGTGAAAAAAACGAAGCGGTACCCAACTTATCGGTGGCAGTGTGGGTAAATTCATTAAACTTCAGGGATAATTATAATGACCTACCAAACTAAACGGCGAAACCTTATCGCTTTTCTATACTACTATTAAACAAGCGAACATTTTCTTTCTTAAGTACACCCCAAGAACGTACACAGACAGAGTAACACCATCGGATCAGCCCCACCTGATTAAATCCAACCGCTGAGATCAATCTAATCCTCCTTTCGTGTGCACTTAGCAATTAGACCGAGCGGACGAAACTCTGCGCTCCCGTCGGTAAGACAACGCCCAGCCGCGTGATTTCCGCTCAGGCCCTAGCCCCTCACGCCATGGTGCGCTCGACTACCACTTCCCTTCCTCACTAGAGACGCCGCCGCCACAATCTCCGCGTGCCGCCGCTGCGGCAATCTCTGCGCGCCGCCGCCGCTCCGGCATTCCCCGCGTTGCCGCCGCCGCTCGCAATAGACGCCGCCGCTGCAATCCCCGCGCCCGACAACCCGCACGTCCGACGGCCGTACGCCCCTGCCGTGACCGGCCTCCTCCACCTGCCAGACGTACTGGACCGACGGGACCGCGTCGCTGCAGCGTACGGCGACCACGCGCAGCACCACCACCACCAGGCCGCCCTCGCACGGCGTTGGCGTTGGCAGCGACTGCAAGACGTGCTGGACCACCTCGCCGTTGGTGGCGGCGCGACGGCACCGGAGCCTCGCCGCCGCGGACGGCGACCACCAGGCCAAACCCTCGGCCACGGCGTTGGTGTTGGCAGCAGCGCAGGCGCGACGGCGCCTCCCCGCAGCGGACGGCAACCACCAGGCCCGCCCTCCACCAGGCCGCCCTCCCACGGCGTTGACGGCGACTGCAAGACGTGCTGGACCACCTCGCCGTTGGTGGCGGCGCAGCGGCGTCCCTGGTGCATATGCCTTCCTGCTCGACGTGCCCGGCCTCTCCAAGTCTGACATCAAGGTACGCACTCCCGTTCTTCTTCCTTGTTCCCCCATTCCTGGCACTAAATTCGATGTAGGGAGAAATTGGTCGCCACAATTGGTCGACCTCTGAAATGAGCAGGTGATGGTGAAGGTGACTCTGGAGGACGGGAACTGCAAGTACATCCGGCCCAATCCACGCCCAAAATTTCCAATCTCTCTGTTCCGCCCGTGCGTCGATATTCCGAACCTTGGCGTCATCCATGGACCATGGTCCACACGTCCAGGGTCAGTAGACGTTGGTCTGGTCGGCGATCAGCTTCGTTCGGCCCTGATGGGGATGGCGGCATGGCGCCCGTGGTGGTAGTGGCTGATGCGAGCGCAAATCTGAGTCCCGTTCTTCCGACCGAGGCGGTGACCCACGGCCAGTGCACAGCTGCGGCCTGTCTTCCCAACGATGACGGCGACCCAAAGCCAGTGCATGAAGCGGCGCTCCGCTCTCCCGAGGACGACGGTGACAGCAGCCACGGATGATGGCTTGTTGATGAGCAGCGAGACGCATCGTCGGTTATTTTTCTCCTGTTTGATTTGCTGATGCCTCTCCTGACTACCCATCTCTATCAATGCACACTGGGGTACCTTGAATAGTATCAAGGAAAGAAGGATATAATATTTGTAGCAACAGATCTTCAGGAATTAGTCTGCTCGCAGCGAATTCAGGAGAAGGTACACATATCCATCTTATTTCTGTAAGTTGCCATAGACTAAGCTATGTCATCATGTGTCTGCCAAAACATATATTGTCTAATGTTAGATTCGACTATTCCTCAAATTGTGATACACTGATAACCGTAGTGGACATGAGCTCTAACTAGAGTAGAATTGTAGCAACATAAAAGGGTTTATAACTTTACTTCATTAAGGTTTCGAGGTAAAAAATGCTGGTGTAAATAAGTCTATGTTTGCGTCTTCTCTTGGATGATAACTTATTGCTTCTCCTTATCAGATCATATCCGGAATCTCAAGAGTGCAGTGAAGTGTTAATTTCTGCCTTCTCAAACAAAAAAAAAACAACAAGAAGACATCAGGTCTAGGTTTATTTATGCCTCTTTCGGAAATTCAGAGCCCAAGCCATGCTACTGGACATACATTGGATCACCGGTCCACATTCTAAGTTGTTGCAGGGAATAGTCTCAGTTCCTTGGTGCATAGGCTTGAGCAACTAACTCTGGATCTTTTATTTACTTAAGTGTTGAACTGAATATAAATATTTAGAGTACACAATATTTAAACTCCGGATGACAAGCAGGAACATTTGCATAACCTCAAGAAAAAAGTGCTAATTGTTTCGTCGGTTGCCATCCATATTTAAGTTAGCTAACGGCTATTTTTGTCGTTCTGTCTTAGTGATGATGTGTTCTGAATTTTCTTGCCCCCACCATCATTCAGGAATAGGAAAGCAACTTAGAATGATTTCTTTGGCTTCTCGGGTAATTTAAAACATTCCTTAATGTATATTTTGTGAAAGCCTTTGTCTAGCAATCATCTGGTGTGAAAGCCTTTGTCTAGCAATCATCTGGTGTGTTTAGATTTTCTCTGGTTTCAATTTAGTACGTTCTCAGGACCAGATTTAAGTGAACAAGTTTGCACACCTGAACATGTTGTCTGATGGTAATCTATTACTCTATGTGTTAGAAAATGGGAATCAGATGTAGGAATATGTCAGCGCGTATGTTTTCTAAACACCTATTTCATATTTGATGTAAATAAGAAATGGGGTGGTCTGTGCGATCTATTTTTGTTTCGTAGGAATAAAGGGCCCCGAGGATTGGACTGGGCGACCACGGGATGTGGCGAGCTGAGTCGGCCCGCAGGGTAGATCTCCGAGGAACCAAGCGAGGCGGTGTCGCGGGTAAAGGCTGCCGGTTACACGAGGCAGGGTGACACGCCATGTAGCCTGACATGTCCCCAAGTTGGGGGGCACGGGGAAAATTCGAGGTAGGGGAGAGCAGGTCGGCACCTTAAAGCCAAAGGAAGTGGAGAGGAGGGTGGCGCTGACGAGTAGGAACATGGGATGTAGTTGTGCCATGGTTGAAGATGGAGTGCTGGTAGGTGGCTCCGTTAAAAGATTGGTGCACTACGAAAGTTAGAGAAAAAAAGGGCCAACGTGCCCTCCCACAGAATACGAATCATAAGATGTGTCTTGTAGGTACGTGTGTACACGTGCAAGGCTACTAGTATTATTAGGTATAGAAAAGACAACAAACATTTTTTTTTCTTGTTGTGAAATGATAGTAACGAGCGTTACATTGCGACGCCCAAGCTAGACACACATCCAAACTAAACCATGTCTTCGGCAGCCGACAACCGTTGTGATCCTAGCACGATAGTAGCTCTGCACAGCGGGCAGGTGCTCTTGCTCCTCGTCCACATGGCAATGCAGTCACGGTGGAACAAGTGTCGGCACGCCGGCACCTCGCTACATGTCGCCCCGTACACGAATGCCTCCAGGCATATGGCGCACACCAGCCTCTCCCGCGACGCCGCCCAGCTGCCGCCCTCCACTGAGCCGGAGTATGTAAAGGACCGCAGCTCCTTCCTCACGACCGGCGCCGCCCCCAGCCACGGCTCCACAGGCTGCAGTGCCAGCGGCAGCGTCGGCTCCACTTGCCGCCACGGATGCGCCAGGGCCGGCATGTTCGATCTCGCCCACGCGGCCCTTCTGTCCTCCGCGGCGCGGCGGTCTAGTCCTGTCCTTCCGCGACAGGAAAGGACCAGCAGGTATAGCGATAATACGCAGCACAGGATCAGGAGCACGTTCGCCGCCGGCGCCGGGTCGATCATAGTCGTGGTCGTTGTTCAGAAACAGCCGGTGCTCTAGTTATGTACTCCCTCCATTTAAAATTACTTGTCTCAACACATGCTTGAGACAAGTAATTTGGAACGGAGGGAGTACAAAGCAATCCGATGGTAGATTGAGCTTGGATATGTATGGATGCCGATATGCGGTGTATTTGGAAGACCTTCATCTTTCCTTTACTGCAGGAACACTAAAAGGTATGCTTCCGCAGACAGATAAGGTACTTGAGGAATCTCATGATGTTGCGGAACTTGCTAGTATTTCTCGGGTTTCAACGTCAGAACCGGAAATCTTCCAGCCAAGGCTTTGTTTCGATGGAAATTATTTTATTACCACGGTTAATTTTTGAAATCTCATAATAGTTTTTAAACTTGTAGCTATGGAATAACAGCCTATTAGGACCCTTTTGGGAATAAATATAAAACTTTGTGTACACATTAATTACTAGGGTAATTTAGTAGTGCCCCTAAAAAACGATGCAACATACGGAAATCCATTTCGGGTTGTAGTACTAGATGCTACTATTATAAAAAATCATATTTCGCAATATCAAATAAATCGAATACAAAATCCGGGTGTGCATATACACATTTTATGTGCACACACATTTTTTTGTCAAAAAAAGACATTATTTGTGTCCTGTGTAAAAGATATAAATAAAATGAGCACCAAATTTGTCTTTTTATATAGAGCACAAAAAACATTATTTTTCGTAAAACTTTGTGTGCCAACATAAATTGTTTGTAGGTACACCCGAAATTTTATTTCAGATTTTTGCTATTTTAAAATATTTTTAAAAATACACTTGCGTAATGAGACTAGATACTCCTACGAGCCAAAACACCTGTCCTGCAACAGAGGGTTTTTGTTTCAGATGGAAAATCATGGTTTGTCTAGCAAGTATTTCTTCAATAAAATTTTGCATCAAAGATTCAGCTGATCCGAAACTATAACAGAAATCTTCATGGGAAAATTTTGCATCAAAATTCCAGGGCAAGAACCAAGCTCCGCAGAGCACTATTGTCATGGACTTCCTTCCTCGCAAAACCACCGCCGGCAGGAGAAGCGGAAGTGGCGGCCGAGAGCCTGCCCTGGGGTTAGTTGGGTTACTGGCGGTCGTGTTGTCTCCCTTCGCCCACGACGTAAGTGGCACCTAAAGGAAGAAAGAGCGTGCGACTTCATTCGACTTGGGGGGAGGTAGTTAGCGGTCGTGCTCGGTAGCAGGGACAAATGAGAAGATCCGGACATGAGAAGATGGGAAAGACGAAAAAAGAGCTTGCAGCGGACTCCATCCTCGCCAATGGTAGTGCGCGGGCGGCGAGGAGCCGGGTGGTGTCTCCTTCCTTCACGTCGCCACCTCCGCTCAACCCGGCACCTATATATGTTGTATTGGAAAACTTACCTCAATTGGCGATTTTTCATTTTCGGGTGAAATCATTGATCCGTTGGATTATAATGGGCCAAAATCTAGGATTCCAAACAACATTGTCACGAATCGAGCGATTTTTTTTCGGCTGTATAATTCACTGGGTAACAAAAACGAATATCTTCTTCCAAAAGAGCCCTTAGGTGCTGCTTGGATCAGCGTATATTAGGAAAAATGCCGGCTAAAAATACAGAGCTGTTACGATCCCGCTGAAAATCCGGTGGTATTCTATACCCGCGTATCCTGTACAAACAATCCAAACGGCCAGTCTTTTGCAGCATTCATAAAACCAAGGGGTATTTGGACACACACACGGTATTTAGCCGAGTATGTTATTATTTAGATATTTGTCCTTGAGACAGTTTTTTTAGGGCATCCTTGAGACAGTTAAAACAAAAAATTGGCACATAGCGCAATATCAAAGTGCATCAATATTCGTCTTAACAATAGGTTCTGGCTTATTAAAATGCATGCGATAGTTCTGTTTGGGAATGACCTTTTTGCTTAATAATATGTACTCCCTCCATCCCAAAATATAAGGCGCCCTTTAATTTCGCTGGTCAATGACATACAAATTTGACTATAATTTATACTCATAATATACCCTTAAACTTATTATAAAGATATATCGAATGAAAGAATTTTGCAAGACGAATCCAACGGTATCGTTTGTACATTCTCAGTCTATATATTTTATTATATATTGGTGGTCAAAGTTGATCACCAAAAACCAGCATAAAAATAGCGTGACTTGTATTTTGAAACGGAGAGAGTACTAGAATTAAAACATAAGAGACGAAGGGTCTAGCTTGGAAAGCACATAAGCTCTAGGGATTAAGCTTCTATCGAATGATATGATGTAATCAAGAACCGACTGAAACAAATAGAGATGTGGCCAGGGTTGTTTCCCCGAGACAAAATTACAGCTTTTAACTGTTCATACTGATCGACTATCAAAAACATAGATCGATTATTCCATATATTGAGTTTTCCTTGCTAGTATCTATCTCGGACTCTTTATCGGAAAAAAATTCTATCTCGGATTTGCTACTCTGAGTTGTTGGAAGGGTCAAGGACGTGGCCTGCGAAGACCACTGCCCTGACTCCTCCTCCACTATGAAGAATGCAAACGGATGGTCGGCCACAAAATCGACAGGCTGCTCAGCGCAGCACAGGCGGCAGGTGGCGGCAGTGGAAGCGGCCGCCACAGTGCCTTCCTCGTTCACCTCGATGGCCGCTTTGTGGAACCAGGGATCTGGATTTCGGCCCGAAAAACCGAATTCCGGCCGAATTTCGGCAATTTCGTCCTGGACTGGTAAGATAATTTACCGGACGAAAACTTCTGTATTTTAGGGAATTTTATTTAAATAAATTCAAATATATGAAGTTTGGTCAAAATTTGCTCAGAAATTCAGTTTTTTCTCCATTTTCTTTTTTTTTAGAAATAAAGGGCCCAGCCCCAGCTCCATTTTATTAAAATGAAACCACCAGTTTGCCACAGCATCTTTTACAGCATTCGGGTAACGACCGCATGTCGCACCAGCAGGTCTTTTTAGAGGCAAAAGCCTAATACAGAAACTTAACAGGTTCAGATAGGAGAAACCGAGCTATAGCACTGAAAGAGATTACAACCGGAGGGAAACTAGATGGAAAGCAACAACTAGGACAGAATTGGGGGAAGCCCCTCCTCCACCCTCTTCATTGCTTCGTCAGAGAGACGCATAGCCCGCAACAGCGTGGATTCTCCCCCGCGTCCGTCTTCAGCGCACTCAGCCTTGCGAACTCCAGAGATATCTTCACAGGACGCACCCCGGATCAGCAGATTCACCCAGGTCTGGCCAGAGTAGTAGTGGTGGCGCTCGAGCCAGATGCTCCACCCTCCCAGTCACAGTGATCAGTTTCTCTTTTGCAGCTCCAGAGAACAGTACCTGCCACTGGGATAGCCAACACACTGTCCTTCTCCATATTGCCTGTAAACCAAGCCAAGGAGTTTTGTTAAAATGTGTGTCGTTTCTGGTAAGCCAGATCGACCACAGGACAGCAGAATGCAGCGTGTTATCAATACAATGTTTTTGTTCACTAATCCAGAGAGTAGAAATCGAGTTAAAAGAAACTGGCATAGATGACTTATCCGAAAACCGACAAATTTCTGTCCAGACCGCCTTGGCAATGTCGCACTCAAAGAATACATGATTGCAAGACTCAGGTTCAGAGCAGAAAATACAACTAACATCATCTAGCTTTTGTTTTTTACTCAGATTATCCCTGGTTAGCAACTTGTTATGAGCTAGCAGCCAAAGGAAGAAATGAATTTTGGGAGGGACCGTAATTTTCCACACCCCATGTACATGAACAGGCAAGATCCCTCTGAAATTGACTACTGCATAGAAGGACTTGACAGTATATAACCCATTAGGCTCTAGCTTCCAAAGTAAAGCATCACTATCATTGCTAAAGTGGATGGTTTGTGCAATATTCACAACCACATACCACATAGTGAGCATTCTTTCATCAAAACACCTCCTAAAAGTAACCTTAAGCTGGTTACCATCCCAAAGATCAGCAATGGTAGCGGTTTTCTCATTGACTATCACATAGAGATCCCAGTATTGGATTGCGAGACTAGAGTCTCCAAACCACTGGTCCTCCCAGAATTTAATTTTTCTACCATCCCCAACTTTCCATTGATACCCAAGTTTTGCTGCTTTAGCAGCCCATAGGACTCCTTTCCAAAAGGGAGAAGCCCCAGTTGTGTTGGAAGAAAAAATATTGGGATCATTCACCTCATATTTGTGGTCAATGATCTTCCTCCACAGCTTGTCCTCGTCTAGATGATACCTCTTAATCCACAAGGCCAACAGACAGAGGTTCATATCTGCTATACTGGGAATGCCTAGACCACCGAATTCCTTTTTTTGCGATACAAGTCCCCAATTTGCCAAATGGTATTTGAAGTGACCTTCATAATTATCCCACAGACAGTGGGCCATTTGGGAGTTAATGAGAGCTATAGCCCATTTAGGGAACTTAATCACACTTAAAAGATAGACTGGAATGCTAGCTAAAACACTTTTAACCAGCTCCAACTTGGCTGCATGGGATAATAATTTACCCCTCCAGCCAGCAGCTCTTTTCAGAAGCTTATCTACTATCGGTTGGATGTCTTCTTTCCTAAGTTTTCTATGATGTAAAGGCACCCCAAGATATTTAATAGGGAACCTTCCCAATTTACAGCTAAGAGCTTGCGCAAAAGTCTGAGCTTCCTCTTGGTCCACATTAATAGGAACCAGATCACACTTGTGAAAATTAATTCTAAGCCCAGAAATTTGTTCAAAACAGGAAAGAATCCATTTAAGGTTCATGCATTGAGCGAGATCATTTCTAAGGAAAAGTAATGTGTCATCAGCATATTGCATGCTAACAACTCCATTTCGCTCAAACCCATGAAGGAGTCCTGAAATCTGATCACATCTAGCTGCTTTCATCAACATTTTGGTGAAAACATCTGCGACAAGATTAAAGAACAGAGGTGAAATAGGATCACCCTGCCTGACCCCCCTACCCGCAATAAAGAAATCACTGTTAACATCATTAATTCTAACACCAACAGAACCATTCTCCAAGAGAGATTTATACAAACGCAAGCTTTTAGGGCTAAAACCCCTGCTAGCTAGCATTTTCAAGAGGAAACCTCGATGAACCATATCATAGGCCTTCTCGTAATCTAATTTGAAAATAAAACCTGACTGGCCACTAGTGGCTACATCATGAATAATCTCATGTGCAGACACTACACTCTCAAGAATATATCTGCCTCTAATGAAAGCAGTCTGATTGGGAGAAATAAGCTTCTCACAAACAGAACCCAATCTATTAGTTGCACACTTTGAGAAAATCTTAAAGCTACAATTTGTCAAGGCAATGGGCCTAAATTTTTGGATGGTGACCGCATCCTGCTCTTTAGGAATAAGAGTAAGCAAGGAGAAATTAAGTCTAAAGAGATCTAATTCTCCTTTGCTCCAGTCCTCAAAGAGGTCAAATAAATCTTTTTTAATAAGCTCCCAATAATGTTGATAAAAGAGAAAAGAAAGCCCATCAGGGCCAGGAGCCCCTTCAGCATACGAGCCAAAGACGGCGTCCTTGATTTCCTGTTCTGAGAAAGGAGCATCTAAAAAGTTGTTTTGCTCCTCAGAAACTTTTTCACATTCCTCCCAGAAATCGTCTAGCAGGTCAATGTTAAGTTTCTCCTCAAAACCAAAGAGAGATTTATAATACTGAACAGCAATCTTAAGAATACCTTCAGTGTCTTCCACAGGGCCATTTGGTCCTTCGAGAAGGGTAATCTGCTTCTTTCTCCTGCGCTGATTAGCAACAGAGTGGAAGTAGGCAGTGTTCCTATCCCCTTCAAGGATGTTCTTCTCCCTGGACCTCTGCCTAGCTTTAATCTCCTCATTTTTCCAGATACCTGAAAGTTCAAAAGAAATACTTTTCATTCTGTTTTTAGACATCGGAGAGAGGCATTGAGACTCAGACAGAATATCGAGCAGATCATATTCAGCAACTAATTGTTGCTTATGCTTGCGTTGAGCAGACTCAACATTAGCACAATGTCCTTTCGAAAACTTTCTTACATTTCTCACTTTAAACTGCCACTTATCAATGGCTTTCCGAAATCTACATGGTGCATTCCAAGCTTTATGAATAGCCTGATCAAAACCATCAATCTGAAGCCACCATTTTTCAAATCTATACTGTCTAACTATGGGGGTTTTAAGGGCCCCAGTGTCCACTATCAAAGGAGTATGATCACTACCAAGCCTAGCCCAAGTTTTAAGCAAACTAGCGGGATACAACTTGTCCCAGCACGTAGTGATAAAAACTCTATCAATTGTGGCCATGACAAGGTTATTATCCTGGTTATTAGCCCACGTATATTTCCTACCAGCACTTTTCAATTCCATCAGACCAAATTTATTAATCCAATCATTGAAAAGGTTAGCCCATTGTTGGTTTATGTTACCAGAGCTCTTCTCTTTGCTTTCCCTAATTAGATTAAAATCCCCTCCAATGAGAGTGGGTCCATTCCAATTAGGAAAAACATTATGCAACTCATTGATAAATTCCAGTTTGTGTTCATCATAAGATGAACCATAAACTGCAATAAATCTCCACACATTCTTGTTTTTCTTGTCCATAATTAAGACAGAAACACAAAATTTGTGCAGGTCGCACGAAATAAAATCAAACGTCTCAGAATTAATGCCTACAAGAATACCACCAGCAGTATTATCCGCAGGCAACCAATTCCAAATAAAAATGCTGTGGGGGTCAAGGATTTTTAACTGAGAAGGTGTAAAATCCATCTTCTTAGTCTCCGAGATCCCAATAAAGTCTGGACATGCATCTCTAATGAGACCATGCGTACGGGTTAATCTCTCAGGCTGTTTAGGCCCCTATTATTCCATATGAAGCCTACTACCATTGGAATTAAACACAAGTTTTTGCCTACTCTGTTTTTTCTTGTTGGTCACCTCAATCCAGGGTGACTCAACTGACTGATCCTCACTACTGTGGGGATTAGTCACGGGAACATCAACCTCACTACTGTGATGGCTACTAACAGGAACATCAACCTCACTACTGTGGGTTTCTATTCCAACAAATTCATTTCCAGTAACATCAATGTTACTGGGAAGGAACATGTCAGGATTATTAAGATGGAAATTTACAAGTCTATCCACCTCAATATCCTTAATACTTTCTACATTTGCGGCAACTGAAACATCAGAATCACCCAAACTAATCCCTGCTGATCTAGCATTCTGCATAAGCACATCATTATCTAGAACAACAAAGGAATTGGAAATAAGCACATTCCTGAGCTTTTTCTGTGATTGTCCTCCCATCATTCTTCAGCCTCGCACTCATTCTCGAAGGCACCACAGGACCCCAGGTCTTCTGTTTTTTCTGTCGGGGGCTCGGTTAATCTCTTCAACCAGAGCAGCAGAATTCTCTTCCTGAACTTCTTCAATCTCTTCATCAGTGTCTTCCATTGCTGACAGAACGTTCTGAAAAATATTTTCCTCAGGTGCTTTTTCTCCATTTTCTGTCAATTTTCGTTCTAAGATCCAAATTTAGGCTCCTACTTTTCGTCCGAGATATGACCGAAATTACCGAAATTCACGAATTTCGGCCATTTCGTTCAGGACCGGAAAATTTCCTAAACCGAAATCCAAATCCTTGTGTGGAACACGTCCTCCACCTGCAACTTCATGCCCCTGCTCGAGTTGTCCACCATGTCAGATAGATCGGCCTCTTCAGAGAATGCCACCCGGAGACCCAAGGTTTCAAGAGCCTTTTTCATACTGCAGGAGTAGGACAGCTTAAACCTGGGGAGCACAAGCTTGCGCACGCTCATTCGTCTTTCGGGCAAGTGGTCGAACAGAAACTCCATGCCGCCGGACCCAGATGCCATCTCGTCAGCCAGGCTAGGTAGGCCATCCTGCGCGTCGGGGAGGAAGACACACATGGAGTACCTTGCGCCATTTGACGCTTGCTGGTAAGGGAGCTTGAGCACCTTGAACCCGTCACCGTAGGAAATAAAGTACTTGACTTTTTTTTCTCCCCCAAAGAAACCGCTTCTATTGGGAAGTCTCCCGGCGGTCATGAAAGGCGCGCTCACGGTGCTACCATCAAGACGGTAGAACTCGTCATCCTCCGTGAGGCTCCTATGGAAGGGATCCTGCCACTTTCCCTTGAAGTAGATAGCGTTGGCGAGCACGAGCTTGACGGCCTGGTGCACCGAGCCTGAAGGGAGAAGTGCCGTGATGAGCTTGTCCGTGGCCTTTGTGACCCAGCTGTTAATTTCCTCCCTTGCACCCTCTGGATCTACCTGCGTACACATAGATCAATCCATATATTTTTTTTTGACTTTTTCACCGGGGGGACAAAGCCCCACCTGAATCAATCCATATATCACAACGGAATACAACATAGATCGGCAATTAAGGTAGAGAATACTTGTGTGGGCACATATACACGTATATAACAGTGTGTACTAACCTGGAAGTCGACGCCGCGTGCCTGTGACTTATAGGACTCGACGACGGTGTCGCGGTAGGCCTTCTTGAGCGCCAGCCCTTCCTGATGCCACACGCTGCACACGGACGTGACGGTGAGGGGCCCAGACCTGTCGGTGGTGACGAGGACGCCCTCTGCCACGCCCCTCACGAGCTTGGCGACCTCCTCGCGAGAGGAAGCGCCAAGCACAGCGAGGAGCTCGTCAAGGGTTGTGCCCCGAGCGCCAGCCGCCAAGAGGCCCAGCGCGGTGTAGATGGACAGGGGCGAGAAAATTATGTTCTCGCCCTCGGAGAGCGTGTTGGCCAGGCGGAGGGCGAGCGCCGTCAGGCCGGCAGGGTTGCTGTAACTACGTGCAGCCATCTTGCTTGTCCGAGCTGCATTGTTGCCTGGCCGAGCCGCCATCATTGTTCTCCGGGCCTTCTTCGTTGGCCTAGCCTCTTCGTCCATGGTGCCCTAGCTTGGCGATGTTGATGGTCCGTACGTTGTTGTTGAGGGTAAGAAAAGATGGCGCAGTCGCGCAGAGGGTTTACCTAAGTGCGTACGGCGGCCATGTATATAGACGACGTACTCCCGTAGATTGGTAATACACGGCGTTGCTATTTTGGACTGTATTTACACACGGTTTCGCTCGGCAGGTTGCCGATGGTTCCGCTCGATTACCAAGGAGTGCCGCTCCGCTCCGTTCGTTTTGGGCTTAATTAGCTTCTTCCTAGCTAGCTAGTACCACGCATATATGGGCTGGGCTTTTTTTTTCTCTCTTCTTTATTCTGATTAATTGATTTCCAAGAAAGGAAAAACAAGCACATCATCATCAGCTCTTCAAGATATAGCACGTCAGAATTGGTAAGGATACCTCCGTTGCATCCTTGTAAAGTAAAGTTGGTGTACGCCATTTTTCTTTTGTTAATTCTCCCCCGCACTTTGTAAACAAGCATATATAAAGCTACATTATTGCTACCTTTTAAAAAAAAAAGGGCTTAGACTTTATCCACATTCACTTGTCTACAAATGTATTTAAACATGTTTTAGTTTGTAGGTTCACTCATTTTAATATGCATCTAGACAACATGTGAAATAGGTAAAACATCTTATATTTAAAAACGGAAGGACTGCTTTATATATAGTCCTTTCCTCTTTTGTATTCCACAGTACATAGAAGAAAAAAGCGAGGCCATGTTAGATACGTACCTACACACATCATCAATCGCTAGCTTACGTGCTCCATCCATCACTTAACCAGCTCTTGGTCATCTCCTACCTAGCTCTTGGTCATCGCGCATCCAGCATGCAGGCTCGTTGTCACCTCCATGGGGCCATGGTCATAGATCCATATCAAGCTCAATCAGCGTCCGCATCCTACAATGCCGTCATCGTACATCTTAATTCCACCTCTCTCTATCTCCAATGTTGCCTTTAAAGGTGCTAGTGAGGCGTCCACGATGTGCTATATATGGAGGCGACCCGTCAAAACCATCCGTGCTTTAGCAAGAAACATCGACATGGTTGTTTTCACTAACGCCCGACATCTAGATCGACCACTTCTGTTGTCGGCCATGCTGCCCCGTCATGCATGGCTCCTCCGTCCGGGTTCAAGACATCGTGCACACACATTATCGACGTATGTACGTGTGTGCAGAGAGATAGTGGTTTCCAAGGGTTGTTACTCGATGTGCAGCTCCCGGTTCGCGTCACAAACACACTATCGTGACCACATGATTCCACTATAGTAGTTGCCTCGACGAGTGAGGCGCGTGTGAAGTGCTCTGTAAATTTCGAGAGAGTTCCGGCCGACCGTTATCTGTTCTGTCAAACTTAAACCGCGTTTGAGAGTCTAGATGGCGTTTTTTTTGGGACGATCTTTTTTTTAGATAAAGAACGTATATTAATAATAAAATACCAATTACACCTAGCCTCTGCAACAACGCAACAACCAAAATCTGTTACGGATGCACACAGCCGAAAGACAATAAGAAGAAGAAATAAAAAGAAAAGTCCCGCTACAGAGTTACAGTCATTGCAGCAGCCGCACAACCACCACCAAGACACCACCTGATGTTCAAATCTTCAAAAGCAACGTCTTCAAGAAGAACAGTGCCAGGCACAACCAATTAAAGCTAGACCTTGGGTTTTCACCCTGAAGATAATAGTCCCCGCTCTCAAAACAATGTCTTCAGCAAGAGCATTGCCAGACACAACCAATTAAGGCCAGACCTTAGATTTTCACCCTGAAAAGTAGAACTTTAAACTTCACCTGTGATGTTGCCCCCACTAACATACCGCTGCTCCGCCTTTTGCAACTCCGAGCAAGTTCCTCATCGCCGCAAAACCTCCAATCGCCATTTGCCAGTCCTTTAATCTCAGCTTTCATCACATTCCCCGCCTCCGACTACACCATGGATTTGCCCATGATGGCACGGAAGCAGAGCTTCACGCCGCTCCCTCCGGCGCGATCGAATCCCTCCGATCCAGCAGTCTCTAGGAATTAGCCCATTAAAGATCACCGGCGGAGCCTTCCGAAACTCCACACTCTTGCCCGATCAAAGATGACCGACGACAAGCAGATCTTCGTCCTTGTGCGAATTGAAACTCTAGGACCGCCACCATTATTGGAGCACACCGGCAGGCCCCCACGCCGCCAGTCGGGGCAGCAAAGGAATCGTCGCCCCGGCTAAGAACTCCAGCGGGATAGCATCGGAGGGGACAGCAGCACCATGCCCGACTGCAGAAATCCCACAGTACAACCTCGGATTGGGTCAGTCCAGATCGAAGCCCAGATTGGATCCAACTGCCACACCGTGACCCCGCGGCCGCCGGCGGCACGCCGCCGTCTCCTCACCGCCTTCCCGCCTCCCTGCCGCAAGAGACAGCCTTAAAACCACGTGAATAATAAACATTTCAGATATATTTTGTTTGATAGAACTATATATTATCCGACATATCACCCAATATAATATGACGTTCGAATGCCAACCGATATGAAGCCGATACATGATATTTGAAACCTCAATGGTACTAATGAAATTAATGAGTCACCGAAGACTACAAACAAAGATGCGGGAGAGAGCCCTTGCTAGCAACGAACTATGTTTTTCTTTTGTTAGGAAACGATGGCAGCGAACTCAGTTTTTCTTTGCACTCTCGTAAGGTTAAATCACGTCGTACATGAGCCACGGAAGCAAACTAAACCATGTCTTCGGCGGCTGACAGTGGTTCCGACCCCGGCATGATAGTGGCTCTGCACAGTGGGCAGGTGCTCTTGCTTCTCATCCACAGCTCGATGCACTCTTGATGAAAGAAGTGCCGGCACGCCGGCACCTCGCTGCAGATCGCACCGTGCACGAACGCCTCCAGGCAGATGGCGCACATCAGCTGACTCTCCCCCGCCGCCGCTGTGCTGCCGCCCTCCACGGCGGTAGAATACGGGAAGTACCCCAGCTTCTTCACAACCGGCGCCACGGCCGCCGTGGCCAACAACGTCGAAGCCCGCTCCACCGCCATCAGCCGTGCCCGTGCCATTGTGGCCGCGTTCTCCACCGCCACCAGCCGTGCCAGTGCGGCTGCGTTCTGCTCCGCTTCTTCATCTCGCCTATTTGGTCTGCAGCAGATTACGCAGCAGCAGCAGAACATAAACATCGCTACAGGCAGCCCAAAAAGAACGGACATGATCACATCGTCCGGCTGGACCATCGTCCTCGTCCTTGGGCTAGACGCGGTCGAGCGGGACGGATTGACCGGATATTTTCTTTCTCACAAGAAGATAGCAGCGGCAACGGCCGGCCGGTACTCGATCTGCTTCTGTATAGCGCGTACGTACTTAAAGGGATTTTATGTGATTTCAGTAGTAGATCCAGTCGGATATATATAGAGACGCTAGTACGACGCGCCGTCTGATAGAAGAAGAAGACCTTGCAAACGGAAGGTATATATACGCATGCCAAAACTGACGCAAACAGCTCGTGTATTTTAGGAATCTCATACGGTCAAGCTCGTGTATCTTGCTCGGTCGACGTGTAAACCTCCTAAGGGTCAAGTTTCCATGGCAACGATGTGGTGTGACCGGGCACGCTGGGGCAGAGGAGAGGATATAATATATATGTACGTGAGATTATTCTTTTTCACCGTGCCTTCGTTTTTCTGGGATTCTGTGCTCTGTTCTGGCATTTTATACTTTCGGTTAGGCCTAGGGTTATGCATTTTTCTTTCTTTTGCTGTTTAATCAAGCACCAAAACTCTCGATTTTCATGTCCTTTGTATGGCATGAGCTAGCCAATGGCCGGGCAGAGTGGGACAAAAATCGCCCCCTCCTCCACCTTCGGATCTTAATAGTCGAATCAAGGCCTTCGCTCCTTGCACAGTGGCGGCGCTAGGAATTTGTTCCTGGGTATTCATTGCAAAGAAACATATGCAATAGCAATATACACTATATATATATTACAGCAAATGTGCAGAAAGTTAGCACTGTGGCTTTCTCTAACATTCAACAAATATTACAAACCAACAAAGAATTTGGCGTAGATTAGTAGACGTGGAAGTTATTTTCTTTGCCTTCAAAATACTTTTCCACGATGCAAATATGCTAACACCATTATTCTTCATTTACGATACAAGATCAGACTAGTTTCTGGATCATTCTAATCTGTACGCATAGAACTTTTTTTTAGATAAAGGGCTTTTATTACTTAAAAGGTTTAAGCATTACACCCGGTCTCTGCATAGCTAAGATGCACACAGCCACCAGTTCACTATCACACAAGTCTGTAAGCAAAAGATAAAAGGCGAATTACATATCAAAATAAGAAATTGTAGATCCGCCTAACATGATGGTAGGTCTATCCGGAGTCTATGTTGTCACCCATACCGGGAAAATAACTCCCTGGCCGCAGCCTCCAGTCTCGACGCCACCTCCAAGAATAAGTCTCGGTGCTCCACACGCTGCAGGGATGACCATGCCCGTAGCGTCGCAGTGCACCGGTAAATAACCTGCATGAGAGAAGCATTTTTATCATTACAAACATTGTCATTTCTACATAGCCATAGCGACCAAATAACAGCAATCGCTCCCATCCTACTGAATAGTTTGAACCTAGGATCCACTCCATTTAACCAGTTGCCAAAAATGTTAGCAACAGAACTAGGGGGATGTAAGGTAGAACCAATCTGGATGGCTGACCATATAGACCTAGCGAACTCGCACTGGAAGAATAAGTGCGTAATGGTCTCGTCGTGTTGACAGAAGACACACTTTTTACTTCCGTGCCAATTGCGTCTGGCAAGGTTATCTTTGGTGAGAATTACTCCTCGACGTAAATACCACGCAAACACTTTAGTTTTTAGTGGTATTTTCATCTTCCAAAGTTTGTTATTATTAGAACTATCGACTGGAATTTCAGGTAGAATGAGCGCTCTATACATAGAATCAACCGAGAATTTGCCGTTCTTCGTGAGATTCCATTGAAACTTATCTGGACCTTCCGACAAATTGATTCAATCCAATCGGATGAGCAAAGCATTCCAAGATGCTTGTCGTGTTCCAAGTAAACTTCTTCTGAACGAAACATTTGGTGGGAAAGTATCCAACACCTTCGCGATCGTGTCACTTTTGTTTCGAACAATAGAATATAGAGCCGGATATTGTTTTTTGAGGGTAGATTGGCCAAGCCAAATATCCTCTCAGAAACGAATTTCCGATCCATCCCTAATTGAGAAAGAGCCATGTGGGAAAAAGAACTTCTTTGTAGCCATGAGGCCTGCCCAGAAGTGTGAATCACCAGGTTTTCAAAGAATCTGGGAAACAGCTTGATCTCCGACATATTTTCTCCTAAAGAGGGTTTGACAAACTCCATCTTTAGAAAGAAGTTTAAATAGCCATAGAACTTACTAGAACCTAGGGCCTTAGAAGTTAGGGGAAGAAAAATAGAGAACTAAGAGAAATATGGACAAGGAAAATGGAACCTGACCGCCCGTCGCCGGCTCTGCTGGCCATTGCTTGCGATTCTGGCAACACTGCGGCCGCCGCTAGGCGCTAGATTAGGTTGGGGAATGGATTGTGGTCGAACAAATAAATGAAACGAGGTGCTCAACTGTGGCACGTGGGAATGGACTTGCTGTTTCCGGTATACTGTGTGGGCTGTGGGCTTGTGGGCCGCTGAATGCACACATATGCTAATCTATTTGGGCCAAAACTTGGGAATTCACGTGCATACACCTGAATACCCCTGGCGCCGCCACTGACCTTGCATACCTCACTCCCCATAAAAACATTTCTAACATTAAAAAACATTTGGCAACAGACACCTAAAATCAGTCATCTCGCTCGTGGGTTCGCAGCAAAACACACACGAAGATCTCGTTTGTAAATATCGAGCCTCTCTATCATTTTGTAAATATCGTTTTCACACGACTGGACCAATATTGATAGCTATATCAACTGATATGGACGATATTTGAATCGATGTGTATGTCTGCTAATATAGATAGATGACAGTTATTCTTTCTAAATAACGATGAACATACATTATATGTATTTTAATGCTATAACATTATCAAGATCGTGTATAAAGTTTTGTAAATGAACATATATACTACTATGATTTTGTACGTATATATGTTCATATACTAATGCCATAAATGAACATATAAAGTTTTGTAAATGAACATTATCAAGATCGTGTATAAAGTTTTGTAAATGAACATACCTTTTAGTTAATTAAAAATTGAATCGTATATTTGTTATGTTCATATACTAATGCCATAAATCTTTCTGTTGACAAGCCTGGTGCATCTTTTTGTTCATATACTAATGCCATTAAAGATGGACTAGAAAATTTAAATTTAATTTCTCCGGTTGAACTATATATAATACAATATATCACCAAACATAATACGTTGAAACCAAATGAAACCCGATATATGATATTTTAAATCTCAACGATATTAATGAAGTGAGCTACGGAAAGAATACATAAAAAGAGGGAGTGGAGAACATCTGCTGCCGAGAAGCTATGTTGAATTATTCTCTTTGTTTTTATTCTGAAAGAGTAGCAACGAACTCTGTTTTTCTTCTTCTACAACGAGAATTTACCATGTGTGAGATAAATGCTAGTGAGAAGCTCGAAGATCTCGTTTGTAAGAGAAGCTGCTAGTGATGTGTTCTTGACGATCGCTATTGGGGCGACCCGAGAAAACCATCGGTCCTTTTACCAGAGCCGTCGACCTTGTTATTTTCACTAACGCCCTGTATCTGGACCACCTCCGCCGTTTCCGGTGTAAGGTGTTGACCCGTCATGCACGGTGCCACCCGCGATCAACACATTGTGCACACACATTATCGATGTACCATGTGTGCAGAGGTAGTAGTTCCTAAAGATTGCTAATGGCAGCCGCGACTCCCTGCGCAGCTCTCAGTCCATGTCAAGGACGTACTATAGTGACCGCACGATTCCATCATAGTTTGCCTCGACATCTAAGAGCATCTCCAGCAGACGCCGGAAACGGAGCGCGCGCGCCATATAACCGATTTTTTCCGCGCGCGGAGCCATTTCGCGCGCTCCAGCAGACGCGGGAAAAAAGCGCGCGTTGGCCAACGCGCTACGTTTCGCGTTAAATACCCCGCCCCGCGGCCAGCGCGCGCTCACTCCACGCGTCTCTCTCTCCTCTCCCAACCGCTCTCTCTCTCTCTGCCGCGCCCGCTTGGAATCCCCACGCCGCCGCCACGATGCCTCCGCGCCGCCGCTCCCAATCCGGCTACCTCGGCGTCCGCGAGCGCCCGAACGGGACGTTCACCGCCGAGATCCGGTCCGGCGACAGCCGCGTCCCCCTCGGGACGTTTGGGACCGCGACGGAGGCCGCCCGCGCGTACGACGCGGCGGCGTGGAGGCTCAACCGCCCGCGCCGCTCGATGAACTTCCAGGACTGCCGCGACGCGTAGGAGGCGGCTAACCTGGCGCCTGAGCCGCGCCTCGTCACCGCCGAAGACCACCGCGACCACCGCCTCCGCGCGACGCTCCGCCTGGTCGAGGAGCGCGACCAGCGCGCCGTCGCCGACTGGTACCGGGACCACCCGCGCGAAGAGCGCGACGAACTGGAGTTATGGAACACCCGCGCGGCCGAGCGGGCGGAGCGGCGTTTAGAGCGCCACGATTGGCGGCAGGAGCGCCGCCGAGCGAAGGAGCAGGCGGAGGCGGAACTGGCGGCAGGCCTCGCCAACTGGCCCGCCGGCGACCCCAGGTGGCTCGCGCTGGAGGAGGATATTTCGGAGACCACCAACTCCGATTTCGATTTCTCCTCCGACTCCGATTTCTAGTTCATCGAATACTAGTTCCTCCGGCTCGCGTTTGGGTTTAGGATGTAGTTATTTTAGGATGTAGTAAATCGAATCGAATCGAATCATGTTCGTATTCGCCTGTTCGTGTAAATCGAATCGAGTTCGTCTGTTCGTTCGAGTTCGTCCTCATGTTCGTATTTGGGTTCTTTGCAAAAGAGTGCAGATTGCGGCGCGGCATTTTAGCGCATCTGCTAAACCATCCAGTTTTCGCGCGGCATTTTAGCGCGGCTGCTAAAGCAAAAGTGTCGGCCAGCGCGCTAAAACGGTGTTTTGGTTAGGGCGCCGGCGCGTTGGGCGTCTGTTGGAGATGCTCTAAGCTGCGCACAAAGTGCGCTCTCAATTTAGAGAGAGTTTTGACTTTTTGTTTTGTTTTATCAAACTCACACTGGCGTTTGAGAATCTAGACAACGGTTTTTTTTAACGATCTCTTTTGGCCTATAATACACATTCCTTTGTACATTTTATCGGAGTTTAGCCATAAAACAACGTGAATAATAAACATTTTAGATATATTTTTTCGATAGAAATATATATCATCCGACATATCACCCAATATAATTCGACATCCGTTACGCCAAACGCCAACCGATATGAACCCGGTTCATGATATTTGAAACCTCAACGATATTAATGAGTCACCGAAGACTACAAACAAAGAGGCAGGAGAGAGCTTTTGCTAGCAAGGAACTGAAACGATAGCAAGCAGCTCTGTGTTTCTTGTTCTGCAACGATGGCAACGACTATTCTGGTATGGTTAAATCACGGCGTACATGAGCCACAGATTCGAACTAAACCATGTCCTCGGCTGCTGACAGTGGTTCCGGCCCCGGCACGATAGTTGCTCTGCACAGCGGGCAGGTGCTCTTGCTCCTCATCCACAGATCAATGCAGTCCCGGTGGAACAAGTGCAATGCCATTTGCTTAATAGACATTTGTTTTTTATGTCAAGTAGCTCAATGCCAAGACCTCCCTGATCCTTACGGCGACAAATAATGTTCCATTTAGTGAGACGATATTTCTTTTTATGCTGATCGCTTTGCCAAAAAAAACGAGAGCGATAGAAATCTAATCTTTTTCTTACCCTCTTTGGAATTTCGAAAAAGGATAAAAGGAACATAGGTAGACTCGTCAAAACTGAGTTTATTGGGACCAATCGATCTCCATATGAGAGCAATTTCCCAGCCCATACCCCTAATTTTTTTTCAAACCGATCCTCAATTGCTTTCCATTCTCTGTTTAACACTTTCGATAATGAATGGGAATACCTAAGTACCTAAAAGGTAGCGCACCTACCTCACATCCAAAAATGTGGCGGTAGTCATCTTGTCTCTCTTTAGCCTTACCGAAACAGAAAATTTCGCTCTTATGAAAATTAATTTCAGACCTGATAGTTGTTCAAAAAAGGCAAGGATCAATTTCATATTGACAGCCTTTTCGAGGTCATCCTCAAGAAATAGGATTGTGTCATCCGCGTATTGTAATATGGACACTCCACCATCCACCAAATGTGGAATGAGGCCACCTACTTGGCTAACATTAAGGAAGCAAATAGGTCTATATTGCTCGATTCTACTAGCGTCTTCTTTTTTGGGTAGCAATGTGATGACCCCAAAGTTTAATCTAAACAGTGGAAGGTCCCCGGTTTGCAATTGGGCAAACATTGCCATCAAGTCAGACTTGATAATGTCCCAAAATTTCTGATAAAACTTAGCTGGGAACCCATCTGGTCTCGGTGCCTTGTTGTGTTCCATTTGAGAAATGACCTCCCAAACCTCCTTTTCTGTAAAATTTGACGTAACAATTGTATTCTCCTCTGGAGAAATCTGAGGCAAGTCCTCAATAACTGATTCCTCAAGATTGAAAAAATTTGGCGCCGGTGCCCCAAACAATTTCTTGTAATACTCAGAAATGAAGGTTTTAAGATTATTTTCACCCACTATAGTCCCCTCATCTTGTTCTAGTTAGAAAATTCTTTTTTTCCTATGTTTTCCATTAGCAATCAAATGGAAATACCTTGTGTTGTTTCCGCCCTCTTGAATATGCTTAACTTTAGCACGCTGAGCCCATTTCGACTCTTCATCACGTCTAAGTCTAGCAATACATTCATCCGCCTCTTTTTTTGCAGATTTTTCGGCCACACTTAAAGGGATAGTTTCAGCCTTAATATCCAACTCGTCAATCAAGAGGAGTAATTTTTCTTTTTGTTTTTTGTACTCTCCACTAATATCCTTTGCCCAACCTCGAAGATTGACGTAAATGTCTAATCTTTTCCTGCCACCTCTCAATGGGTGTTCTTCCACCATTTGTGGATGTCCATTCACGACTTATCATGTCATAAAATCTTTGTTGGCGCAGCCAGGAAAGTTCAAACGAAAATTTGGATATGTTTCCTATATGAGCCTGTTCCCCTGAATCAATAATCAGAGGAGCATGGTCGGATCCTGTCAGGTTCAGCACATGAACAGTAACCAGTGGAAACTTCTGGTCCCAATCGACACTAGCTAAGAAGCGATCCAACTTCTCAAAAGTTGGGGTATCTTGACGGCTCGCCCAAGTGTACTGCCGCCCCGAGAGTTCAATTTCTTTGAGAGACAAACTCTCAATGATGGCGTTAAAAATAAAAGGCCACCTTGCATTAAAATTCGGATTATTTTTCCCCTCTTGTCTGCATATAATATTGAAGTCGCCTCCTACCAACATAGGGCGCTCCTTATTTTCACAAATGCGAACAAGTTCCGCAAGGAAATCTGGTTTGTGTTCATCTTGTGCCACCCCATACACCACAACTAGAGTCCATAAAAACCCATCTGATTTGGATTTCAAATGTATCTTGACACAGAAGTCCCCAGTGACAACATTTTGCACTGCAAGACTAGAGCTGCTAAAACCAGCTAAAATTCCGCCAGAGCGTCCGTGTGGTGGGAGACAGTACCATGTGTACTCTATTCCCCCAGCTAGCTGTTTTAAAAACGGGGTTGAAAAATTAGCTCTTCTTGTTACTACCTATATGAAACACGAGCGAAATAGCGAGCTCAGAACGCCCCTGACACTGTTCACGTTACTGTTCATGACCAGTGTTGAACAGTGGTTCAATCCACACCGACCGGCGCCAATCCAACGGTCCGCACGCATACCTGTGCTATTTTTGCAAGAAACCCCCTCCCAAAACCAGATATTATCCCGCAGTCCACATTTCCTCGCTACGTTGGACTTACTTGCAATTATAGGAAACTCCAAGGTTTTTTTTTGCAAAACCGTCCTCACAAACCCCTCCCCCCCTTTCTCTCTCGCGCGCGGCTCCGAGATCGCCGCGGCCGCCGACGCGGTGCGCCGCCGTTTCGCACCTCCCCGCTCAAATTGACGAACACGGCGAGGTGCGCCGTCGCGTCCTCTACCTTCTCACCGAGAGCCGCGTGCCGGGACGACCGGCATCGCCACCGCCGTCTTCTTCTTCCTCGCCTCCGGCCGACGGTTGCCGCCGTCGATCCCGACGTCTCCGGCGACCATTTGGTCCCAAATCCGCCACCATCCGCCTCGTCGTGCGCCGGCGCGTTAGACGCGCGTAACCGCGCTGCCCCGTTCGCTCTCCTTCGACCGGGCCCTCTGTCTGTTTTTTTTTCGTAGACGATTTTCATAATTAATAAAATCCAGCCCTGTGGGCCCCACTGTCAGATTTTTCATAATTACAGAAGATATCAAAGTTTGTAAAATTCATACCTTCTGCTCTGCAATTCAAAATATCGCAAACAATATATCAAAATTTGCATGAAAATGTATTTTCCCGAACAATTCTTTCTCGCCAAAAAAAATAACAGTTTTCAATATTTCATAATTGCAAAAAACGCTGAAATTCGTATAAAAAAATGTTAATCGGTGAATCAAAATAGCACAACTAATATATCATAATTTGCAGGAAAATGTATTTTCCCGGATAATTCTTTCTCACCAACAAACATCCAATACTTCTAATAAATTTCAAAACAGACAATTAATATATCATAAATTGCAGGAAAATGTATTTACCTGGATAATTCTTTCTCACCAACAAACATTCAATATTTCTAATAAATTTCAAAATAGATTTCAAACAAGTTTTTCCTGAATTTTTCCCAACAAAGATTTTCGCAACAAGTATTTTACCCCAGGGAATATTCAACAACACAAAAATATTATTTCCCCAAGACTATTTAACAATATTCACGAAAGTTTCAAATACATTTCATACCTGTCTCTCCGATTTTGTTTTCCCGAACAGGTTTTGCTGCGTTGACTCGATTCAAATTGCGTAGACATATACATAGCATATCCAGACCACTACAGCCGGCACGGCGTGCTACAAATTTCAAATTTATGAAATTTTCGAACTTTCCACACAAAAGTTGCACCAAATAATCATTGTACACAAAAGTGAAACTAATAAATTTTTAAATTTAAGAAATTTTCGAACTTCCCACATGAACTACCAAATGTTCTTTTTGTTTAAATTTTGTTGGGTTAGTTTTCCAGATAATTCTTCTATTTTCTCACTGAAGAAAAAATAATTTCCAAACGGATTTCAAAAATTTAGATCGCATCGGGCACCGCGTATCACCGCGCTAAAATTTCCAACAATATTATCCATTGTGAATTCAAAACAAACAAAAAATATCTGATCTTCTCCGCGATAATTTCTAGCCGATAATACTCCACACGACAAATTCCGGCAAATTTCAACATTTCGAATCCCGACGGGTGCGGCGTGTCACCGCGCCAAACTTATAAAAAGTGCTCACAAAAAATCAACGCTAACTATGTATGGCAAAACAGAAAACATATTTGAACAATTCAAAGTGGTCAATATTTGGATGCAATATAAATGAACTTTCCCGAATTGTAGACTCGAATCCAAAAAATATGCATTAGCACAAACTACGTACTTAAATTAAATATTATTTGGAAAATAGAAGCATATTTGAACATTTTGGAGATACTCCAAAACATATCGACATGCTCAGAAAAATAAATGGTACTAATTAATGCCAAAATACAAACATATTTAAACAATTCAAATTGACTAATATTTGTATACAATCTAAGTGGACTTCATCTAATTATGCATTTGAATTTAATAAATGCTCACAAAATACATATTCTCTGATTATGGAGTTATCTTACAAATTTATGAAAAAATACAAACATTTCTGAACAATGCAATTTGCTAAGTATTTCAAGATACCCTAAACGACAAATTCCGGCAAATTTAAACATTTTTAATCCCGACGGGTGCGCCGTGTCGCCGCGCCAAGTTGCCTAGAAAATTTAAAATTGGCAAATATTTGGAGATAATTCAAATACATTTTCTCTAATTACGGTAAAAAAATTATGGCAACATAGAAACATATTTAAACACTTCAATTTGCCAAATATTTGGATATTCTTTAAACTATATAAAAAATGCTCAGAAAAAATCAACGCTGCCTACGTACGGCAAAACACAAAACATATTTGAACAATTCAAAATGGTCAATATTTCGATACTATATAAATACACTTTCCCGAATTGTGGACTCGAATCCAAAAAATATGCATTACCACTAACTACATACTTAAATTAAATATCATTTAGAAAATAGAAGCATAATTGAACATTTCAAACTGCTAAAATATTAGAGATACTCCAAAACATATCGACATGCTCAGAAAAATAAATGATACTTATTAATGCCAAAATGCAAACATATTTAAACAATTCAAATTGGCTAATATTTATATACAATCTAAGTGGACTTCATCTAATTATGGAGTAATTTAAATTTAATAAATGCTCACAAAATACATATTCTCTAATTATGGAGTTATCTTACAAATTTATGAAAAAATACAAACTAACAAAAGCGCGGCGTGACGCCGCGCGAAATTCCACTAGTTTCTACTAAGGCCACGAAATCTATTTTTTTTCCTTAATTGCCCTGTTCCCGCCCTCCACATCGATCGACGGAGTATGGAAAGTACCGCAACTCCTTCCTCACGACCAGCGCGATACTGACGTCGTCGTCCTCTACGGCTCCACAGGCAGCAGTGCCACGGGCGGCATCAGCTCCATTGGCCGACGTGGATGCATCGGGGCTGGCACCGGCACGGCCGTTCGGTCGGCGCGGCGGTCCATCCATTCATTCACTGGTGGCTGCAGGATTGAGAAGAAAAGGTCTAGCAGGTACGGTTGCCTGGGATCCACCCAGATGTAAAAAAATGAAGGCGCTATGACGAAATAGGCCGGAGCCCCGCTATATAAATATAGCAACCACCCGATACAACCAACAGACACAACATGCTGGGGCGGCAGCAAACATACACCCAAAGAAAAGAAAAGAAAAAACAAGAAGGAGACATAGGCGGATTGACTAAACGACGGTGACCCGGAACCGTTGCGCCCTCTCCGATGAAGTACCACCACGCTTCTAGCATCGAACCTTCAACAAGGAAAGCTATGCTGCTGCCCGAACCAACAACTGGTCCTAGGGTTTCCCCCGGCACATAGGGAAGCAGATGAAGGGTAGCCACGACGCCCTTCAGGAAGGAAAGGTGCCACCCGGCGGCGGCACCGCGTCGGTGTCGGACGAACCGACAAGGATTTCTCCCGAAGACCCTATCCACAACCCCCGGCGATCATAGCACACGAGCCCCGTGAGGATGAGCCTCGACACCACCAGACCATCTGTGGCGCCCCGACCCGACTGTTATACAGTGATGCTGTGTGTCACCGGTTAAGCGATATAACCGGAGGTTACGGGTTTACCAATCCCCGGCCAAAACCTTTGGCGGGCGTTGCTCGGAATGGATCATCGGCAACGCAACACCCCGATTGATGCCTTAACACAGGCACAACCCTCAATGTATAATAGAGAGATCAAGACTTGTGGAACAACTGACACATCACAGACTCAACGACACAAATCATATAGTTCAACTCTTATAATAGAGAAAGATAGCAAATTACAACCAGAGGTCACTGACCCAACAGTACAACATGCGGAAGCGAAATAGGTTGTTCTAAACAACAAGATCCAAAATATGGCCTAACAGGCCTACAGATAAACATCACAGCGCCAGCTGCTCCGGGATGTCCCAAGCTGCCACCTGGGAACCCCAGACTACTCGTCGACGTCCACAAAGAACCCACCTTCGAGGTCGGTGAAGTCCTCCTCTGAAACAAAACAAACGACGTTGAGTTCGACGAACTCGCAAGATTATATATAGAGCTTTAGCTCGATGAAGCTTTCAAGGTTTTATGGCTATTTTGCATAAAGCTGATTTTATTTCATAAAAACATAACTCAATGGCATCGACTATTCAGAGTATTTTCAAAAAGGGGGTAAGAAGTGACTCTTTTCTTGATCACTTTTCTCATCATCAACCATCAACCACTGTACCTGTTCATCAAAGGCACCTCCCCGAATCACCCTCGAGGAAGCTCAGCTTGCAATCTTGAAGTGGTACCTCTAGTACCCAGGTTTTAGTCATTCCGTTCAAGTTATTCTATGATCTTATCGTCCTTTCCCAAGTCGTCCTTAACCGTGGACACGGCTTTTCGAAAAGATTTACCCTGCAGGGGTGTACAATGTTTACCACGCGTACCGTTCGGCCCATTACCTGCGCATTAGCTCTCTTCCTTGGAAAGCCGGCTGGGTGGGAGCAGTGTCGACTTCTCCCTCGTTAAGGACTTTTCAGGATCATCAGTGGCGGCAGGACACGAGATCACAACACCCTGCCCCACGGCCACTCATTTTCCTAACACCACCATCCTCAACTCAGTTCAACCACCATCATCACGCACGCGCAAATGGAAGCCCGAACTAGAGGACCCTGGTTAGTCCCGCCCGAGTTATTTAGTCTATGAGGGTTCCTGCAATTGCATAGGCCTCACGCATGGTTGCACGCTCAGTCTTGGTTCGGGAGGTAAAGAACTCGCACCTAGGCGGCGAGAACGAGACAAAGCACCACAACCACAGTGGCCTCTCATCCCCACCTTTAAGCATCTTATTACTTGTCGCCACAATTCTCCACCATCTGGACAATTCATCACCTGTTTCCAACATGAACCATCCATCGGACGGCTAAGCATTTAACTAAGCATGGCTAAGCAACAACATAGCATAATTAAATAGCTCAGACCAACAATACAAACCTATGGATAATAGGAGGGAAACAGGAATTGGCATCGGAACTTAATGCAACTATAGGATACTCTATCCAATCAAATTGACATTTGGAACCGCATGCAATATTATAGTGGAGAAAATATTTGCGGAAACATAGGATAGGATATGCTCAGAGGGGGGATTACGCTTGCCTTGTTCAGGGTACTGGTAGTACGGATCCTCGGGGTATTGTGGAGTAACCCCGGCTGCTTGATCTATCGAAACATAACAACAGGGAAACAATCAATCACCACACATGTTTTAATAGATGCAATGCGCAAACACATGATGGCATGACATCTTTAGTGCATTGAATTTAGTATAGCAAAATATACCCATTCTAAATGGGGTGCGAGATAATTATTGAACAAGAGAGAAGATACAGCTCTACATTTGTTTTTATGTTTTCCTGTGCTATAACTTCATGTAAACATGCATGCAAGTGATGCTAATGGTTAGTGCACATTTTTCTGAGCGTTTCGATATAAGGAACACATTTTTCGGAGGCCCCGATCAAAAGTTATTAATTTTATAATTCCTCTTTTTAAATATTTACTTTTGATTATTTTAATTCCAACGATAAATATTTTATTTACTCGACTCGAGAGGGAGAGAGGAACTAGTAGGAATCATCGGGGTCGACGTCCCTACGTTGCGAGGGAGGAGCGGGGAAACATATGCTATCGGAGAGGAAACAGAAAAAGAATCCCAAAAAAAAAACAGTACTCCCAGCCTCCAGCCCGGTCTGGGCCGGCTGGCCGGCCGGCCTAGCAGCAGAGGGGTCCGGCCCCCAGCCCAGCTTGGGCTGGCTCCGAGGCCGGCCGGGCGACAGAGGGTTTCGGCCCCCAGCCCAGCTTGGGCCGAGCCCAAGGCCGGTCAGGGGCCCGTGAGAGCCAGTCCGTAGCCCGGCTTAGGCCGGTGCCACGGCCGGTCGTGCGGCTACGGCGATGACCTCCGGCGACAGCACGGCGGCTCGAGGCATTAGGAGGAGAGAGGGAAGGGCACGGAGGCCTAGAGAGGCGCGGCAGCTCACCGTGGGAGCGTAGGCGTGCTTGGGGAGGCCGGAGCTGGGCCACGGCGACGGCGCGGAGCTCGGCTGTGCGCAGACGGTTGCGGGGAAGAAGGGGGTGGCGCGGTCGTTGCTCGGCGTCTCCGTTCGATTCCGGTGGCGAGGATGTAGCAGGCGACGCGGGGGACGTCGTGGTGGTCGTCGATTTGTACGGGGCGAACTCAATTGGCGGTGACGAGCACGGCGACCTCGGCGGCCATGGCGACTACGCGCGCTCGCGGGGAAGAGAGGAAAAGAGAGGGAACAGAGGGGCAGGCGACGAGGGATGGGGAGCAGAGCGTCGCGGGGTCCTCCTCTTCTCCTCTTGGCGCGGCAGGCGGGCACGGGGCGCCTGGGTGCGGTCCACGGTGACGGGCGGCTCGAGCGGCACGCTCGGTCGCTACAGCGACGAGGAAGACGACGATTTTACAAACAGGCCCCTGGACAAAATATTCCCATCACCGATTGGTCTTCCCCAGTTTCTTTTTCAAACCAGCAGCTTTTCTAGAATTTTATTAGGGCACCAAAACATTTTATAAAAATTTGAGAAAATTTGGGGAGCCTCCCCATATAGAGTAGAAGCTACACAAAAATTGGTGCCTCAAAATAAAATGCTTTGTACCACTTTTGTTCATAGGGTTCGTTTGAGGCATTTTTGCTAAATTTAACAATATTGCTCCTTTGGAAATTTATAGCAATTGCAAAAATATATCTTCAGAACTCTTGGAACTTCCTTGACAAATATAGAAGTTTAGTTGAGTTGGTTTTGTCACCAACCACTCATTTGAGTTTAAGTTGTTTGAAAACAAGTATTGCTTTTGGATTTCCCTTTTGTTTCAATTTGTTGTCCAAATTTGGGTTTCAACATAAACACTTCAACAAGTGATGCCATGATGCATGCATGAAATGCAAAAGCGAAAATTTTACTCGGGTTTTTGAGGTTCACAACTTCGGGCTGTTACAATTCTACCCCCCTTACAGGAATCTCGTCCCGAGATTCTAAGGTTGCGGAAAGAAGTCGGGATACTCCTCACGAAGACTAGACTCTCTTTCCCAAGTAGCTTCTTCCTCGGAATGGTGAGACCATTGAACTTTGAGGAACTTGGTAGTCTTGTTCGGGTCTTTCTTTCGGCTTCATCCAGACACGGATAGGATGCTCGCGATAAGTGAGATCTTCCTGGAGATCTAGCTCTTCATGATTGACTCCATGGATAGGATCCTTAAACACCGGCGAAGTTGGGAGACATGAAACACATCATGTACATTTGGGAATTTGACCGGTAACTCCAATTGATAAGAAAGATCTCCTCGCTTGGCCAGAACGGTGAAAGGGCCAACATAGCGAGGTGCCAATTTCCCTTTGATTCCGAAGCGGCGAACGCCACGAAGGGGAGAGACGCGGAGATAAGCTTTATCACCAATTTCATAGTGAATTTCCTGATGGTGCTTATCATAGTAGCTCTTCTGCCTAGACTGAGCAATCTTCAGATTCTCTCTTATGATTCGAACCTTCTCCTCAGCTTCATTGATCACATCCGGACCAAAGAGTGCCTCTCTCCGGTCTCGGACCAATTTAGAGGAGTGCGGCATTTTCTTCCATATAGAGCCTCGAATGGAGCCATGCCCAGACTAGCTTGATAGCTATTGTTGTAGGAGAACTCCGCGAAAGGGAGATACTTTTCCCAACCCTTGCCAAAAGAGATTACACATGCCCTAAGCATGTCTTCCAACACTTGGTTCACTCTTTCGGTCTGACCATCAGTTTGAGGATGGTAGGCGGTACTGAAGTTGAGACGGGACCCCATAGCAGTTTGGAAACTCTGCCAAATTGGATACAAAGATACTTCCACGGTCCGATATGATCCTCAGAGGGACCCCATGCAATGGAACAATACGAGCCAAATATAAGTCAGCAAGTTGACTTGCCCGTATATCATCACGGACTGGTAGGAAGTGAGCAACCTTGGAAAGACGATCAATGATTACCCAATTGCATTGTTGCCCTTTTGAGATCGGGAAACCCGGTGATGAAGTCCATACCAATTTCATCCCATTTCCACTCGGGACTGCAATAGGGCGAAGAGTGCCGGCAGGCCTTTGATGTTCAGCCTTTACCCGTCGACATGTGTCGCATTCAGCAACATACTTGGCAATTTCTCGTTTCATCCGAGTCCACCAGAATTGTGGTCGAAGGTCTTGGTACATTTTGGTACTACCGGGATGAATAGAGAGAGGAGATTCATGAGCTTCTTGGAGGATCAACTCCCTCAATTTTCGTTTCTTTGGCACTACCAAGCGGTCACCAAAATAAACAACTCCGGATTCATTGACAGAAAAACATTTGGCCTTCCCGCTAGCAATGTTCTCTTGATTTTTAGAATACCCTTGTCACGGTTTGAGCATCCTTAATCTGGTCTACAAGAGTAGATTTGATCTCCAGATTTGCAAGGTAGCCGGAGGGAACAATTTCTAAGTTCAAACGAGAGAACTCTTCATGAAGGGCAGGTTGGGCCTTTTCAATCATCAGATTGTTGCAATAGGACTTCCGACTTAGCGCGTCAGCCACGACGTTTGCTTTGCCGGGTTGATAGTTCAGACTCACATCATAGTCCTTGATTAACTCCAACCAACGCCTTTGCCTGAGATTTAAATCCGGCTGGGTGAAGAGGTACTTCAGACTCTTGTGATCCGAGAAGATCTCGCAACGGTTACCAAACAGGTATGGTCTCCATTGCTTCAAAGCATAGACCACCGCGGCAAGTTCTAGATCATGAGTTGGGTATTGTGCTCATGCGGCTTAAGTTGGCGAGAAGCATATGCCACCACATGGCCATCTTGCATTAGCACACAGCCCAAGCCTTGCAGAGAGGCGTCACAGAAGACGACGAAATCCTTGCTTGTGTCCGGCAGGACAAGCACAGGAGCGGACGTGAGTTTGGCTTTCAGTGTTTTGAAGCTCTCTTCAGCTTCGGCCGACCATACAACTTTTTATCCTTCTTGAGAAGGTCAGTCAGGCCTTGGCTATCTTGGAGAAACCTTCGATGAATCGGCGGTAGTAACCCGCCAATCCGAGAAAGCTACGGATGTCCTTGACTGACATTGGAGTTTTCCAATCCAAATGGACTGAATCTTGTCAATGACAGCCACACCATTAGCGGATATCACATGACCAAGGAAGACAAGATTATCCAACCAAAACTCACACTTGGAGAACTTGGCATAGAGGCGGTGTTCTCGAAGTCGTGTCAGAACCAAACGAAGATGTTCCTCATGCTCTTCATTGGTTTTGGAATAGATGAGGATGTCATCAATGTAAATGACGACAAACTTGTCAAGATAATCCATGAAGATGGAGTTCATGAGCCTCATGAAAGTAGCTGGAGCATTTGTGAGACCAAAGGACATGACGGTATACTCATATGAGCCATAGCGAGTAACAAATGCCGTCTTTGGAATATCCTCCTTTCTGATTTTTATCTGATGGTAGCCTGACCTCAGATCCATCTTGGAGAATACCGTTGCACCAGCTAACTGATCCAACAGATCATTGATGCGAGGAATAGGATACTTGTTCTTGATTGTCACCGCATTCAACGGTCGATAGTCAGAGACTAGACGAGGCACGGTAGAATCCCTCTTCTTGACAAAGAGTACCGGACAACCCCAAGGTGAACTGCTAGGCTGGATGAAATCCTTGCTAACAGCTGATCAATTTGCTCTTTCAACAGAGCCAACTCTTCCACCGGCATACGGTAGGGCTTCTTGGAAATTGGAGCGGTACCGGGAAGTAGATCTATGACAAACTCCACACTTCGGTCAGGAGGCATGCCAGGCAATTCTTCCGGGAACACATCCGGGAAGTCACACACCACGTGTATGTCCTGGATTTCAGGAGGGGATTCGCCTTCCATAAAGCAAAGGAGAATCTCAGGTGAGTTGGGTATGATGGAGGACGGAGGTCTTGACAATGCAGACCAATACTTCACACTGTCACCGGAAGAATTGGTCACGGTGACGGTCTTGGCAGCACAGTCGAGATTAGCCTGGTATTTGGCTAGCCAGTTCATGCCCAGTATGACATCAATGCCACTTGACCTCAGAGCTACCAAGCAAAGGAAAAGAGTAGTAACCGATAGTAATCTGAACTTCAGGAGTAACCCCATCGGTTTGCCATTTGGAGCCAGGAGTGGCGATCACCAAGGGACGCTCATTTCTCAAACGGTATTTTGTGGTCTTTTGCAAAAGCTATGGATATGAATGAATGCGATGCTCCAGAATCAAACAAAACTGTAGCACGTTGTTGTTGATTCGTAACTCACCCATGAGAACGCCGGGGTCCTCTTCAGCTTCTTCAGCAGAGATGTGGTTCAGGCGACCACGCACAATAGGTCCAGCCTTGCCAGCTGGAGTGGCAGGGGCTCGTGCAGGAGTTATCGCGAGAGGTGCCTTCTGGGGGCACTCCCTGGAGTAGTGGCCAGCCTGGCCACAGGTGTAGCAAGTGAGTCCAGGTGGAGCAGGTAGCATAGGACGGTACCCACTCCCGCCTACCCCAAGTGTCGAAGTAGTGGGGCGCGGAGGAGGTGGCCTGTATCCCGGGCTCTCGGCATGAATGGAGCACGAGGTACAGCGCTGTAGGGAACAAACACCCTGCGCTTCTTGCTCTCAGAACCCGAGGAACTCTGGTGGTCCCCGTGTGCGGGCCTCTTGGAAGCCTCAAGTTCCTTTCTTCCTTGCTCAAGAGTAAAGCCTGGTTGAACAGCTCCTGGTAGGTCTGGAACCTGAAGGGCAACAACTCATAGCGGAGCTGCGGCGAAACCCTTGCGGAACAGCTCTTGCTTGTCAGCATCATTGGTCACGTCCCTTGGGGCGTAACGAGAGAGATGGTTGAACTCACGACCATAAGTGCGGAGGTCCATCCGTCCCTGTTGCAAATCCAGGAACTCCCTCCTCTTCAATCCATGATCGGCTGGGGAATGTACTCCGCACGGAAGGCAGTGCGAAATCAGCCCAGGTGAAGACATGGTTGGCTGGAAACAAAGCCACATGGCTTTCCCACCAACAGCCAGCAGCACCAACCAAGAGATAGGTGGCAAAGTTGACTTGCTCAGCCACTGGGACATGAGCGCGGAGAACTTGCGCTCCAAGCACGAAGCCAATCATCAGCTTCCAGTGGCTCCTTAGCATCAGCAAAGGTGGGTGGCTGCGAGCGCAGGAACTCGTGAGAGTGTTGCACTCGTTCCTCCGTGCATTCTGCTGCACCAACTGCTCAAGCAAGCGCTCATTGCGCCCACGGTTCTCCTCAATGGCCATCAAGACCTCAGCCATCGAGGGTGGTGGCGGCAGATCATCCTCATCATTGTGGTTACCGCGACCTCCGCGGCCTCCACGGCCTCCTCGAGCCATTCTGGAGATTTGACAATGACACAGTTAGTATCTTTCTCCGAATGGTCGAACAATAGCATTAGCGTCTACTCAAGTACACAGACTAGGGACGATAATACATTGTGCAACAGAAAGGAATCAACAAGATAGAACTTGGGTCAAAGATCAGCATCATGTGCTACTAGCGAGAGTTAAGAAATCACCTTAACACACTCTAGTTGGCACAATCCGGGACCTTATGTTCAAATCCTTGGGTTAAAACCCAAAGAAAGGATCAAATGATTTGATTAGGTAGAAACATCTGAGTTGATTTGAGATTGCAACGCAGCGGGAGCAACGTGACACATAACCCTAAAGATAGAACCCCACCCACGTGATACTCCTAGTTGGCACAACTCATTTTTAGGTTAAAATATTTTCACAAACACTAGACTCAACATCGACCAGTATAAGGGTTTCCTACAGGCAGTACTGCTCTGATACCAACTTGTGGCGCCCCGATCCGACTGTTATACAGTGATGCTGTGTGTCACCGGTTAAGCGATACAACCGGAGGTTATGGGTTTACCAATCCTCGGCCAAAACCTTTGGCAGGCGTTGCTCGGAATGGATCATCGGCAACGCAACACCCCGATTGATGCCTTAACACAGGCACAACCCTCAATGTATAATAGAGAGATCAAGACTTGTGGAACAACTGGCACATCACAGACTCTACGACACAAATCATATAGTTCAACTCTTATAATAGAGAAAGATAGCAAATTACAACCAGAGATCACTGACCCAACAGTACAACATGCGGAAGCGAAATAGGTTGTTCTAAACAACAAGATCCAAAATATGGCATAAGAGGCCTACAGATAAACATCACAGCGCCAGCTGCTCCGGGATGTCCCAAGCTGCCACCTGGGAACCCCAGACTACTCGTCGACGTCCACAAAGAACCCACCTTCGAGGTCGGTGAAGTCCTCCTCTGAAACAAAACAAACGACGTTGAGTTCGACGAACTCGCAAGATTATATATAGAGCTTTAGCTCGATGAAGCTTTCAAGGTTTTATGGTTGTTTTGCATAAAGCTGATTTTATTTCATAAAAACATAACTCAATGGCATCGACTATTCAGAGTATTTTCAAAAAGGGGGTAAGAAGTGACTCTTTTCTTGGTCACTTTTCTCATCATCAACCATCATCAACCACTGTACCTGTTCATCAAAGGCACCTCCCCGAATCACCCTCGAGGAAGCTCACCTTGCAATCTTGAAGTGGTACCTCTAGTACCCAGGTTTTAGTCATTCCGTTCAAGTTATTCTATGATCTTATCGTCCTTTCCCAAGTCGTCCTTAACCGTGGACACGGCTTTTCGAAAAGATTTACCCTGCAGGGGTGTACAATGTTTACCACGCGTACCGTTCGGCCCATTACCTGCGCATTAGCTCTCTTCCTTGGAAAGCCGGCTGGGTGGGAGCGGTGTCGACTTCTCCCTCATTAAGGACTTTCCAGGATCATCAGTGGCGGCAGGACACGAGATCACAACACCCTGCCCCACGGCCACTCATTTTCCTAACACCACCATCCTCAACTCAGTTCAACCACCATCATCACGCACGCGCAAATGGAAGCCCGAACTAGACGACCCTGGTTAGTCCCGCCCGAGTTATTTAGTCTATGAGGGTTCCTGCAATTGCATAGGCCTCACGCATGGTTGCACGCTCAGTCTTGGTTCGGGAGGTAAAGAACTCGCACCTAGGCGGCGAGAACGAGACAAAGCACCACAACCACAGTGACCTCTCATCCCCACCTTTAAGCATCTTATTACCTGTCGCCACAATTCTCCACCACCATCTGGACAATTCATCACCTGTTTCCAACATGAACCATCCATCGGACGGCTAAGCATTTAACTAAGCATGGCTAAGCAACAACATAGCATAATTAAATAGCTCAGGCCAACAATACAAACCTATGGATAATAGGAGGGAAACAGGAATTGGCATCGGAAACTTAATGCAACTATAGGATACTCTATCCAATCAAATTGACATTTGGAACCGTATGCAATATTATAGTGGAGAAAATATTTGCGGAAACATAGGATAGGATATGCTCAGAGGGGGATTACGCTTGCCTTGTTCAGGGTACTGGTAGTACGGATCCTCGGGGTATTGTGGAGTAACCCCGGCTGCTTGATCTATCGAAACATAACAACGGGGAAGCAATCAATCACCACATGTGTTTTAATAGATGCAATGCGCAAACACATGATGGCATGACATCTTTAGTGCATTGAATTTAGTATAGCAAAATATACCCATTCTAAATGGGGTGCGAGATAATTATTGAACAAGAGAGAAGATACAGCTCTACATTTGTTTTTATGTTTTCCTGTGCTATAAGTTCATGTAAACATGCATGCAAGTGATGCTAATGGTTAGTGCACATTTTTCTGAGCGTTTCGATATAAGGAACACATTTTTCGGAGGCCCCGATCAAAAGTTATTAATTTTATAATTCCTCTTTTTAAATATTTACTTTTGATTATTTTAATTCCAACGATAAATATTTTATTTACTCGACTCGAGAGGGAGAGAGGAACTAGTAGGAATCATCGGGGTCGACGTCCCTACGTTGCGAGGGAGGAGCGGGGAAACATATGCTATCGGAGAGGAAACAGAAAAAGAATCCCAAAAAAAAAACAGTACTCCCAGCCTCCAGCCCGGTCTGGGCCAGCTGGCCGGCCGTCCTAGCAGCAGAGGGGTCCGACCCCCAGCCCAGCTTGGGCTGGCTCCGAGGCCGGCCAGGCGACAGAGGGTTTCGGCCCCTAGCCCAGCTTGGGCCGAGCCCAAGGCCGGTCAGGGGCCCGTGAGAGCCAGTCCGCAGCCCGGCTTAGGCCGGTGCCACGGCCGGTCGTGCGGCTACGGCGATGACCTCCGGCGACAGCACGGCGGCTTGAGGCGTTAGGAGGGGAGAGGGAAGGGCACGGAGGCCTGGAGAGGCGCGGCAGCTCACCGTGGGAGCGTAGGCGTGCTTGGGGAGGCCGGAGCTAGGCCACGGCGACGGCGCGGAGCTCGGCTGTGCGCAGACGGTTGCGGGGAAGAAGGGGGTGGCGCAGTCGTTGCTCGGCGTCTCCATTCGATTCCGGTGGCGAGGATGTAGCAGGCGACGCGGGGGACGTCGTGGTGGTCGTCGATTTGTATGGGGCGAACTCAATTGGCGGCGACGAGCACGGCGACCTCGGCGGCCATGGCGACTACGCGCGCTCGCGGGGAAGAGAGGAAAAGAGAGGGAACAGAGGGGCAGGCGACGAGGGATGGGGAGCAGAGCGTCGCGGGGTCCTCCTCTTCCCCTCCTGGCGTGGCAGGCGGGCACGGGGCGCCTGGGTGCGGTCCACGGTGACGGGCGGCTCGAGCGGCACGCTCGGTCGCTACAGCGACAAGGAAGACGATGATTTTACAAACAGGCCCCTGGACAAAATATTACCATCACCGATTGGTCCTCCCCAGTTTCTTTTCAAACCAGCAGCTTTTCTGGAATTTTATTAGGGCACCAAAACATTTTATAAAAATTTGAGAAAATTTGGGGAGCCTCCCCATATAGAGTAGAAGCTACACAAAAATTGGTGCCTCAAAATAAAATGCTTTGTACCACTTTTGTTCATAGGGTTCGTTTGAGGCATTTTTGCTAAATTTAACAATATTACTCCTTTGGAAATTTATAGCAATTGCAAAAATATATCTTCAGAACTCTTGGAACTTACTTGACAAATATAGAAGTTTAGTTGAGTTGGTTTTGTCACCAACAACTCATTTGAGTTTAAGTTGTTTGAAAACAAGTATTGCTTTTGGTTTCCCTTTTGTTTCAATTTGTTGTCCGAATTTGGGTTTCAACATAAACACTTCAACAAGTGATGCCATGATGCATGCATGAAATGCAAAAGCGAAAATTTTACTCGGGTTTTTGAGGTTCACAACTTCGGGCTGTTACACCATCCGTCCACCAGCATGCGCCAAAACGAGTCCGAAGCCACCACCGCCGTCGCACCAAAGTAGCCGTCAGGAGGTCTGCGAGCCGAGCGTGAGGAGAAAGATGAACCGGGGTCAACAGAACCACGGCCGCGCGGGAGGGAACAACCTCCACCGCCGAGGACGGTAGTCGACCGGACGAGGCAGCAGAGCAAACCAGTCCACGTCAGGTCCGGCCGGACCCAGCGGGTCCGTAAAGCCCCCACGGGGTACACCAGTCCTAATAGGGTCCGGCCGGGCCCGGTCTGGGCCCGTGAAGCTTGCCGCCACGCTGCAACAAGAGCCGCTGTCGTCGTCGCCCCCTGCAACCTCTACCTCAACATCAGCTGCAGAAAGCACCACGGAGCAGGGCGGCCCGCCCGAAACCAGATGGGGCCCGCTGGCCCAGATCTGGGCCGAAGGGCCCAGCCGCCGCTGCCCCGATGTGCTTCGGTGCTCACTGCTGCGCCGCCCCGCTGCAGATGGCACCGCCGCCAAGACGCCACTCCCCGGACGAGCCGGACCACCGCCTCCTGAGCCGCACTGCCGCCGGAAGTTGGCCGCCCCGCGCAGCCGCCATCAGACGCGGGAAATGGAAGACCGCCGCCGCCGGCACCGCCCGAGCCTCGCTCGGCGGCTCGCGCCGACGGCGGCGGAGGAGGAGAAGCGAGGCGGGGGAGCGGGGAAGGAGAGAACCAGGTCCGCGCCGGCCGCCGCGGGGCGGCGCAGTCGCGGGAGGGGGGAAAGGGGAGAGAGGGGCCAAATGAAGGCGCTATGATGGTAAGAAACCCCACAGACATTTTTTTTAAGCAGAAGTTTGGGTGCGTACGCACTTGGTGCAAGCACCACCACTCGAGCCCAGGCGGGCTCGGGATCCACCCAGATGTACTCCCCCGTTCTAAATTAGTTGACTTGGTTTTGTCCAATTACGGATGTATCTATACTTGTTTACTGGCTAAATACATCCGTTTGTATCCAAATGTGTGTCAAGTAATTTGGAACAGAGGGAGTACTAGTTAGCTAGCTGCGCGGTCCACCTGTGTGTGCGCGTCGGTGCTTTACCGGCTGGAGAGGTCCCTTTCCATTTCTGGCCTGCGTTGGGACTACAGACCATTTCAGGTTGATGTGTGATTCGGACCAGGGGCACCGCGTAGCGCAACAGGGTGCCCGGGCACTGTGTAGTCGCGTCCCTTTAACTATGCCTTTTTTATGGCGCGTGCTAGCTGTCGGTCGGGCGGAGTGGGGCAAAAATCGCCCCCTCCTCAATTGCGGATCTTCATAAAAGTCGAATCGATCGAGACCTCCACTCCTTGCAACATATCTCATCCATCGATCTACATGTAGCCCCGTGCACGAATGCCTCTAGGCAGTTCACACATAGCAGCCTCTCCCGCGACGCCGCCCTATTCGCGCCCTCCACATCGATCGACGGAGTAGGGGAAGTACCGCAACTCCTTCCTCACGACCAGCGCGACACTGACGTCGTCGTCCTCCACGGCTTCACAGGCAGCAGTGCCACAGGCGGCATCAGCTCCATTGGCCGACGTGGATGCATCGGGGCTGGCATGGCCGTTCGGTCGGCGCGGCGGTCTAGCTCTGTCCTTCCGCGGCAGGAGCAGCAACGGCAACAACAGCAGCACACGCAGGAAAGGACCAGCAGGATCAGGATCACATTTGCCGGATCGATCATCGTTGTCGTTGTCGTCGATCGTTGTTCGGAAACAGCCGGTGCTCTAGCCAACCCGATGGTAGATTGAGCTGGATATATGGATGCCCATACGTCGTGTCTTTAGAGGACCTTCATGCTTCCTGTTTTGTGGGAACACATTAGAAGGTATGCTTCAGAAAGTCAACGCAGACAGATAAGGTACTTGAGAAATCTCACGATGTTGCGAACTTGCTAGTATTTCCCGGGTTTCAACGTCAGAACTGGAAATCTTCAAGCCAAGGCTTTTATTAGATGGAAAGTATTTTTATTACCACGGTTTTCGAAAAAACAGAGTTTTTAAAGATGTAGATATAGAATACCAGCCTATTAATACCATAGTCTTTTGCACTATTCATAAAACATTGGGGTATTTGGCACGCATACAGTATTTTGTCGAGTATGTTACACTATTATTTAGACATTTGTCCTTGAGACAGCTAAAATAGAAAAAATAGGCACGTAGCGCAGTATCAAAGCATCAATATACTTCTTAACAATAGCTTCTAGCTTATATGAATGCGCATAATTCGTGCAATAGTTTTGCTTGAGAATGACCTTTTGCTTAATAGTATGTACTAGCTAGCAATAACATACAGGAGATGAAGTGTCTAGCTAGAAAAACACATAAGCTCTAGGGATTGATCTTCTATCGAATGATATAATGTATACTCCACTATCGACTGATATAAATAGATATATCCAGGGTTGTTTCCAGGTGACAAAATTACAGCTTTTAACTGTTCATACTTGATAGACTACCAAAAACATAGATCGATAATTCCATATATAGTAGGGTTTGAGTTTCCTTGCCAGTATCTATCTCAGACTTGCTACTCTGAGTTGTTGGAAGGGTCAAGGACGTGGCCTGCGAAAACCACGGCGCGGGTCTCTGCCTTATAGGACTCGACGGTGGCGTCGCGGTAGGCCGGCTTCAGCGCTAGCCCTTCCTGATGCCACACGCTGCACACGGACGTGACAATGAGCGGCCCGGATCCGTTGGTGGCGAGGGCGCTCTCCGCCACGCCGCGCACCAGCTCGGCGACCTCCTCGCGCGACGATGCGCCCAGCACGGCGAGGAGCTCGTCAAGGGTTGTGCCCCGAGCGCCGTTCGCCACCAGGCCCAGCGCGGTGTAGATGGACAAGGGCGAGAAAATTATGTTCTTGCCCTCGGAGAGCGTGTTGGCCAGGCGGAGGGCGAGCGCCGTCAGGCCGGCAGGGTCGACAGAACTGCGGGCCTTCTTGCTTGGCCGCGCTGCCATCTTTCTTGGCCTCGACTCCTCGTGGCCTAGCTTGCCGATGCGGATGGTCAGTACGTTGTTTGGGGTAATGCAAGACGGTGCATGCAGAGGGTTAACCTAAGGGCCTAGGGCGGCCATGTACATATACCACTACTCCAATACGTAGATGGGTAGTACATGGCGTTGATATTCTTGCTTTCTTTGTTTTCGCTCCGTTCGTTTTGGCTTAATTTGCTCTTCTCTTTATTTCTCCTACCTAACTAGTACCCCCGCATATATGGGCTGGCCTTCTTTTTTCTTTCTCCTCTTCCCAGATTAATTGATTTCCAAGAAAAGAAAAACAAGCAAGCACATCATCGATCATCTCTTCAAGATATAGCACGTGAAAATTGGTAAAGGATGACTAGATTAATTCGTTGCATCCTTGTAAAATAAGGTTGGTGTACCCATTTTTCCTTTTGTTAATTCTACCGCGCGCTTTGTAAAATTTGGATAGTAAAATTGACTTGCTGGTAACTTAAGAAAAAATATTTCTTACTTGATACGACGTCCTTAATTTTCTCTTATTTATTTCGCACTAATAGAAGAAAAAAGTGATGCCATGCTATGTACGTAATACTATATTACTATATGAGTCCTTGATTGCTTCCACGAGAGTTTGCCTCGACGATCTCAATTTACTTTGGACAATCAAATTTCAAACTTGTTCTTAACATGTGTGTAATGATGTCAGGATGGTGTGCGCATCTATTTATGATCATAATATATGTTGCTTATTTCGTATGATTACGCCTTGTGAATGTTGTGTTATCATTGATACAATTGTGCAAAAATGTCGTGAAATTCGTGAAGGTCATGTTGAAATTTGTTACGGGGTCTTACAATTAACAAGCACGGTTTGGACATGAATAATAAACATTTGAGACATATTTTCTTCGATAGAACTACATATCATCCGACATATCACCGATATAATATACGACGTCCATTATGCCGAATGCCAACCGATATGAACCCGATACATGATATTTGAAACCTCAACGATATTAAAGAAAAGTCACCGAAGACTACAAACAGCTTTTGCTAGCAACTATAGCTCTGTTTTTCTTTGTTCTGAAACGATAACAAAGAACTCTGTATTTTACATCCTCACTCGTATGGTGGTTAAATCGTACGTATCCAAACTAAACCATGTCTTCGGCGGCTGACAGTGGTTCCGACCCCAGCACGATAGTAACTCTGCACAGCGGGCAGGTGCTCTCGCTCCTCATCCACTCCTCGATGCAGTGTTGATGAAAGAAGTGCCGGCACGCAGGAACCTCGCTGCACGTCGCCCCGTGCACGAACTCCTCGAGGCAGATCGCGCACATCGGCCTCTCGCCCGACGCCGCCGTGGAGGGCACGGCGGCGGCGGAGTACGGAAAGTACCCTAGCTTCCTGTTCACGACCGGCGCCGCGGCCGCCACCGCTGCCACCACGGCCAACATCGAATCCCGCTGCGCCAGTGCGGCCGTGTTCGGTTCTTCTTCAGGTGCCCGGCGTTTAGCTGAACAGCAGTAGCCTATGCAGCAGCTTAACGGAAACGACGCTGCGAGAAAAAAAAAAAAAGCGTACACGAGCGAGGCGTAAATATCCGGCAGGGCCATTGTCGTCGTCGTCGTTCAGCTAGACGCGGTCGAGAGCGGGATATCAGCAGCGAGGCCGGTGCTCTGATCTGTATAGCGCGTATGTACTTATGAAACGATCGATGGGAGGATTGCAGTAGATGCAGAGATCCCGGCGTCTGATAGAATAGACCTTGTAAATGGAAGGTATAATATGCTTGCCAAAGGCGACGCAAACAGCTCGTGTATTTTCGGAAATCTCATACGATACAGGGTCAAGTCTTTATTGGGTTTCTCGATCGACCTGTGAACCTTCGGATCAAGGGTCAAGTTTCCAAGGCCAGAGGAGAGGATGTACGGAGTACGTGGGAATTTTCCTTTTGGGTGTCGTATCGTTTTTCTGTGGGATTCTGGGCTCTGTTTTGGACTTTCACATTTCCATAAGAACTTGGTTAGGCATGTTCCCTTCTTTTGTGGTTTACAAGTGAAGGTGCACGTGCAACGCACTGTCTCCTAAATCAGCAAAAGTGGAAAAAATTATATATAAGTGACTGTTGGTCTAATCTTAAAATTATTTATAAAAGCAGTCATTAACTCAGTATAGTATCCAGTATCCCCCCGCAAGAAAAATACTATTCCTACAGTGTTGATGCTAATGTGGTAAACCAACACAAGGAGCATCAGGCAGCTAAGTGCGTATCTCACCGTTTTTGTTCATCGATGCAGGGAAGAAATTCCGAACTGACCACAAGGAGCATCAGGCAGCGTGATTCATAATCCAAACCATGTTTGATTAGCACTTGTCTTGTTGGAGAAAACTTAGCACTTGTGTTTTTCTGAAGCATCGTTTCCCATGGGTGATTTGGTCCCCTATTTCGTCAAGCTTCCCGAGCAGCTCCGCAGGTTCCTGCTGTTTAAGCGTGCAGTGCGCCCCCGCACGCCGCAGTGCCCGTAATCCCCCAGCTTGGAAAATCTTGCTCTCCACATGTACTACATCTCTTTTACCTCACTTCCCATGGCGACCACCGAACTGTAAAGGTGAGTTAATTCGCAGAATCCAAAGCCGGAAAACGGAAGATGCAAACTGAGTATTGCAGGCGGCGAGGCCGATGGAGGTAAGGATGGAGCCGGAGATCGACGCGACTTGTAGGACTGTCTGGCGGGACGACTACTACGGCAACCACGAATCCCTCTTCTGGTCGCCCTTACTTGTCAAAGCCAACCTGTCGAACGACACGCTCGGCATGTGGAACGTGCACCTCAACGCGGCGGCCGGCCGGTGGGCGGCACATGTCGCCGACTTCGACTACATCGTCCTATGCACGAACTGGTTCCTCCGCCCGTCCGTGTACTATGAGGGCGGGCGTGCCGTGGCGTGCAACGGTGGCACCAGCTGCCGCGCCCGCGGCAACCTGACCGAGCTGGTTGTACCTGTCGCCCTGCCCCAGGCTTTCAGATGGCGCTTGTCGCCGGCCGTTGCCTGCCTCACGCGGGTTCCGCGGGAAAGTGGCCCTCCGGTTGGTGACGCCCGCACACTTCACGAACACGATTGAAGCACCGGCGGCGACTGCGTCCGCACGCCCGTACCAGCCTCCAGCCGCGGCGAGCAAGATTCGTGCGGAGGCGAGACAATTAGGTGACCGATATTTGATCCCGGCGGCCGGTAACTCAATTTGGTCACCGACGTCCTCGATTTAGCGGAAGATGTCGTGAATCAGACGTCAACGCTCTAGCGATCGAACGGCGGGGAGAGAACCTGGGAGGAGGGATTTGTTCCGGGAGAGGAGACAAACAATATTGAACCGGTACAATGGCAAATATGTTGTATTATGTGATTTGGTGGGAGGGCAAAACGGTACAAAATGGACATTGTTGAGTTGTCAAACATTGAGACGATCTGGGCTGTTTGATCGGATATTGAACGGTACAGATTTAATGTATCCCAACAAGTTTGCTCTTTTAATAGTAGTATAGAATCAATGCACCAAAATCCTTGATTTAGGTTCACAAATAATCTCGATTTTTTATTGTGTTTTTTATGGCGCGTGCTAACCGTCGGCCGGACGGAGTGGGGCAAAACCGTCGGATATTCATAAAATGTCGAATCTAGGGTTCTGATTCTTGCAGCATACCTCTCCACCTCGATGCAACATTGTTTGTACTATTGCAACATTGTTGCAGTCAAAACTATACCAAGAGCTTCGCAACATTTTGAAAAACACCATTGCATCACAAAATGACTACGCACCAAATCCCGGTCGGTCGCAAGAGATCCCCAAGAAAAGGTCACACCACACGTATGTAGCCCAAAATCATCTAGCTCTCGCTCGTGAGCCTGCAAAACCACACGAGTTTGTAACATGCACAAAACATATGTGCAACATCAAAATCGTAGAATCATCGACTTGCGTTTTGAAGCAACACCCACACAAGATCGGCTTCGCTATTAGGATTATGCACAAGAAAAGTTCAGGATAATTTCAGTTGGTTCGTACGAATGAAAATCCTCGTGTAACCAGTTCAAATACGGGTCCTGTTGAAGAAAACAATCTACCGAATATGTTTTGATACAAATATCTAGAAATGGATTGGGATATATATTCGCTACTAATATAATAGAATATGATTTATTCATCTAAGTGGATAAGTCTATAACAAATAAATAAAAAGCACCTCTTTTTCTTTCTAGAAAAGGAAAAGGATACTTATTTTTATCATGCAGAAGGAGGTGAGATTAGGCTACTCTTTTATGTTTCTTAATTTTATATTTTGTTATTCTCACGAATCTTTTTTAGGCTTGGGTATCTTAGTCTTACTTTCCTAGTTGTGCTTTGTCATGCACGTGATAGAAAGTTCGTGGTAGAGAACAACAATAGTAAGTTCGTAGTAGATAACTTCTTTGAGTAATACTTTTTTGTTCATTACGAAGGAAATTAATATGCGATTTTCAAAAGAGGGAATCTAAATGAAACCTTTTTTTTTGCTCATTCTACCTTGATCGCAGCTCGTCGAAGACTCGTTGGGACCATATGTAGTGAGTTTGAACTCATTCCTCCCTACCATGTCTATGAAGCTTGACGTCGCAACTCTAGGTCTACTACTGATAAGGCCACCACATGGCGACCATGGAAACCCTCCACCTGAGCAAACATATAGAGAGAGAGAGTGTGTGTGTGGAGAGAGAGAGAGAGAGAGTGTGTGTGTGTGTGTGGAGCGAACTGATGCTCACCAAAGGGGAGGCGGTGTGAGTGATGTCGCACACAAAATAAATATGCTGGGTAGTGGTTTAAGCGTATTCGAAAGTATATATTTTCTTCAGGCTATTTTGCATCCAGTTTCAATTGATTTTTTTCCTTAGGTTTGAATTCGAAAACGAGTATACAGTTAATTAACAAAACACTTTGTTCTTTTAGGCAAGGCATGACTTCCGCACGGCCCACGCCGATGGCGCGCTATTTTTCAATTTTTTTGAAAAAACGTGCTACTTTTCAAATAAAAATATAAAATAATACTCCCTCCGATCCATATTAATGGTCACAACATTGTCTAGATACTCCGATCCATATTAATGGTCACAACATTGTCTAGATATGGATCGGATGTAGTATTATTTTAAAAAAAATCGATTCGCACAACACAGTATATTTTCATATGATGTGTCCCACATATAAGTATGTTCGCAAGGAAAATAAATATTGAACTGCAGAGACCGTCAAAGTTTTTGTTTTGCCCGTTGAAGATTGGGAGAGTAGATTGCTAACTCGGACCTCAACTAAGGTTAGCGGACCGGGAAGGAAGGAGTTAACGCCCCTATTCTAACCCCAAATCCGACGGTTGCGAGCCCACCAAACCCCTAATTACCTCCCTAAACCCATCGCCACCATCCGCACAACTGTCCCTCCCGTGGATTTGGCCTTCCCCTCCCCTTTCTGCCAGAACCATCCCAGCCGCCTCGCCGCCGACCGCCACGCCATGTGCGGCATCCTCGCCGTCCTCGGCGTCGGCGACGTCTCTCTCGCCAAGCGCTCCCGCATCATCGAGCTCTCTCGCCGGTAACAACGCGCCCCCATCCTCTTTCCGTGTATCTCTGTCTGTGCGCGCGCGCTCGCGCTCGCCTCGGAGGTCTAGAGATTTATCAGGTGGGTGGTGGCTCGGATTCGTGTGGTATGGAATAGTTGGAAGGCGAGACGTGGGACAGTTTTGGATGGATGGATGGATGGATGATGTCGCCTTCGTTCTGTTTACTCTTTTCAGCCATTTGACTTATCATTTCTAGTTGTATTTGACTGTTTAGTGTGGATATATTAACGAGGTGGAAGGACTTTCTGTCAGACGAATTGATACACAAAACTCCACTCGTCTATACACCTCAAAGAATCATTTTAAGGATATGCTACGCTAGGATATTCATACAGAAAACTTCACTTCTGTATGCACTTCAAGAAATTCTGGACACTACGATTTTCCAAAATGTTCGCGCAACTTAGTTCTATGTCTCATGACTAGGTCTGGGCAGCTTCTCCGTCTCTAGGAACCATGGCAGGGTCATGTGGGGAAACAGTGTTCAGGGTTTCAACGTAGATTAGAATACGAGTCATTGTTCGGCACGAAGCTGCATTAGAGTAAACTCGAACCAGAGATGCTGTGTACAGTAGTGGCTAAGATTTCTGTGCTGATTTTGTTTGACCAGACATTTTTTCACTATATGAAATCTTACGCGCCCGCTGAACTGAATCTACCATTTTTTTGCAGGTTACGGCACAGAGGCCCTGATTGGAGCGGTTTGCACAGCTATGAGGATTGCTTCCTTGCGCACCAGCGTTTGGCTATCGTTGACCCCACGTCTGGAGACCAGCCGTTGTACAACGAGGACAAAACAGTTGTTGTCACGGTATGTATCTGGAGTGAGAATGGAATTTCGCTGTTTCCGTCCATCTTCTTTGTGCTTTCCACGGCGCATTTCATTCACTGTATAACACATGGTTATGTCTCAGTCTTTCATAGTTTTTACCCACATGTTGTCTGTTGGTTGGCATTTCCAGGTGAATGGAGAGATCTATAATCATGAAGAACTGAAATCTAAGCTGAAATCTCATAAATTCCAAACCGGCAGTGATTGCGAAGTTATTGCTCACCTAGTAAGTATCTACTCATATTTCTCTATGTTCAGTTTCTTTTGGTGTCCTCTTGTCTAGCTTCTGCCAGCACCATTAGTCTCTTCATCTAAGCAGTTTTCCTCCACTGCATATATTTTATTTGTTAACATTTGTGCTTTCAAACTATATTGCTTCCACAGTATGAGGAATACGGGGAAGAATTCGTGGATATGTTGGATGGCATGTTCTCATTTGTCCTTCTCGACACACGTGATAAAAGCTTCATTGCTGCCCGTGACGCTATTGGCATCTGTCCTTTATACATGGGCTGGGGTCTTGATGGTATGCAAGGACTCCATTCTTATATCTCTTTCGTTTCTTTGAACAAAACCATGAACATGAAGTTATCATTTTTTTCTTCCCAAATTTATCTTGGTCTGGATTTTCGGTATGGTTTGCTTGGTTATGGTGGGGAAGAAAAAAACTTGTTTTATGTAGGTGCATTCAAAATCAGGTTATGATTAAAGTAGATGTACATCGCTTGCCTATTTCCTTTGAATAGAAAGGAGCAAGGCCAATTAATTTGCAAAGATAATAATCCTAGATCTATCATGTGCTTCCCATAAAACAATTGGATTGGTATCTTCTACAATCTGGAATTTGATTGCTAGAATATAGGACGTTACTCCCTCTGTACGGATATATAAGGCCTATTTTAATTGTCGAAGTTCAATCTGACTAGTGATTAATTTTTTTGTCAAAGCTTGAGACAATCAAAATATACATTATATACCTGGACGAAGGGAGTTTCTAGGTTGTGTCGCTCATGATATATTGCAACTTGAATGTCTGATGGTGAAGATGTGGGTAGGCACATTACTTGCCAGGTCGTTATACAGAGCTAGTTATCCAAAGATTCTGAGTTATTCTGCGAGTTGTCTAAAAATATGTTTGGATGTTTGTATCTGCAAGTACACAGTTCAAATCTGCATCGATTGCTCAACAATAAAAGAAGTCTTAATTTCTGTCAGTATAGCATCATTTATATGTTCCTCCTCGAAATCTGGAACACGTAGGCAGTGGACTGTTTGTATCAGTTACAACTTGGCACAATCCTATGGATTTATTTAGTTGGTACTGATCCACTATGCTTAATTTGTATTTTTATTATTATTCCAGGGTCAATTTGGTTTTCTTCAGAGATGAAGGCATTGAGTGATGATTGTGAGCGCTTCATATCGTTTCCCCCTGGACACTTGTACTCAAGCAAAACAGGTTCAAATGTCTTTTTGCATTTGTGATAAATTGACAGTCTCATCAGGCATTTTACCGGAAATTCAGATTTGCAAATTCCGAAGACAAAAATAATATAAGCTACTAGATACGTTGCAAATATCCATTTGTCTTGCCTACTGATCTGTTCGCTAACATTTATTGTAGGTGCCCTAAGGAGGTGGTACAACCCACCATGGTTTTCAGAAAGCATTCCCTCAACCCCTTATGATCCTCTCGTCATCCGAGAGAGTTTTGAGAAGGTCGTGACTTTGCTTATGCTCTCTGTTACATTTCGTACCTTTTGTGATGTATAAAGTACAAGTTCATAGTTTTTTCATGTCAATATATTCTCGGTTTTCTGTCATGCTGATATGATGTATGGATGCCTCTGGTTAGGCAATGCTTGTTTGCAACACCCCGGTTGATAATTTATGAGTAATAATAGGTTAGGTTATTGTGGCACCCCACAATCACAATGATGTTTTAGTGTGTTGTTTTTGTATTAAGCTCTTCGCCAATTGGTTCTAGTATGTAGAAGTCTAAATAAATTATTGCATCCGAAACATAGTTCATAAGCTTTTTTTTTGCGCATATCATGTACTATATTTTCTTAGATAAATTGCAAATTTCGCAGGCTGTTATTAAGAGGCTAATGACAGATGTGCCATTTGGTGTTCTCTTATCTGGGGGACTTGACTCTTCGTTGGTTGCTTCTGTTGTTTCACGGCACTTGGCAGAAACAAAAGTTGCCAGGCAGTGGGGAAACAAACTGCACACCTTTTGCATTGGTTTGAAGGTACTTTCAATATTGGTTACTGTTGTATCCTCATTGCTGAGGATCACTTCAGGTCATCTTTAAAAAATCAAGTTATTTTCTTGCTGTTATGAGTATCTTTGACAAGACAAAAGAGAGATTCTCGATGGAGTGATTATAAGAAGATACATTATGATAGCCGTTCTAGTATGTTCCATTTTGTAGGGTTCTCCTGACCTTAAAGCTGCTAAGGAAGTTGCTGACTACCTTGGCACAGTCCATCATGAATTACACTTCACAGTGCAGGTTCACTATCTTTTATCTTTATTTTACCTAGAGGAAGAGACATTTTGAAGTCTTTACTTATTTGTCAAAATCCCAGGAGGGCATTGATGCATTGGAAGAAGTTATCTACCACGTCGAAACATATGATGTAACGACAATTAGAGCAAGTACCCCAATGTTCTTAATGTCTCGTAAAATCAAATCTTTGGGCGTGAAGATGGTTCTTTCGGGAGAAGGTTCTGATGAAATATTTGGTGGTTACCTTTATTTTCATAAGGCACCAAACAAGAAGGAATTCCACGAGGAAACATGTCGGAAGGTAATTAAAGACATCATCGGTCCTTTTAGTTTACATGCAAGTTGTTTAAATGATGTATATGTATATGTACAGCATGGTCAGCTGACGAACTTATTAGAGTTGTTTTTGGCTGACCTTTAGATAAAAGCTCTCCATTTATATGATTGTTTAAGAGCGAACAAATCAACTTCTGCCTGGGGTCTTGAAGCTCGTGTTCCATTCCTTGACAAAAACTTCATCAATGTAGCAATGGACATGGATCCTGAGTGTAAGATGGTATGTAGTGTCTTGCAATAATACACTTCCATTTACTGTAACTAGCATTATCACTTTCTTATATTATCATCTTGCAAAACTAGATAAGACGCGATCTTGGCCGGATCGAGAAATGGGTTCTGCGTAATGCATTTGATGATGAGGAGAAGCCCTATTTACCCAAGGTTGGAGAAGTTTATCTTTTAATTGTGTTATATTTGCTCTGTTATTTGCACATACTTGCTTCTATGCTCATAAGGGATTTTTTTTTCTGTGAACAGCATATTCTTTACAGGCAAAAGGAACAATTCAGTGACGGTGTTGGGTACAGTTGGATTGATGGACTGAAGGACCATGCTAATGAACATGTATACCATCGTTTCTTTGTCAAACTATTCATACGTTCACAGCTTATTTATTTGACTTGCTATGGTTTCGTATCACTTTACCCCCATCAGAATTGACTATTTTTCTGTTCATGTCCAGGTGTCGGATTCCATGATGGCGAATGCTAGCTTTGTTTACCCTGAGAACACACCCACAACAAAAGAAGCCTACTACTACAGGACAGTATTTGAGAAATTCTATCCCAAGGTCCAGAAGCTACCACCAGCATTTGATATTCAGAGCCACAATTCCTGCTCTCCACTTAACTAACATTTCAATTATGCAGCCTGCTGCTAGGTCAACGGTACCAGGAGGTCCCAGTGTGGCATGCAGCACTGCCAAAGCTGTTGAATGGGATGCCGCCTGGTCCAAGCTCCTCGATCCGTCTGGCCGCGCTGCTCTCGGTGTGCATGACGCGGCGTATGAAGACGTTCCAGAAAAGGCTCCTGCTCCTGTCTCAGAGAGCGCCTTTCGTCCAGCCCATGGCGAAAGCCTAGTCAAAACTGTTTCCCCAGCCGCTGTTGTTTAACCCTTGACATGTTCTCAGGAAATGTTTCGAAGATACGGTCGTTTAGTTTGATTCTGGTTTGCAACTTGTCCTTAATTAGTTCAAGCATGCCGGTGCAGGAATTATTTGCTTTTGTTCATGTTTGTACCCTTGTTTTACTTATTTTGATTTGTACATATCTCACCGTGGCATAGTTACCAGTGTTTGGTTTGCAAACTGCAAAGCTTTTTTGAATTCCAATGATGTTTACGAGATTAGATGATATTTTCTAGGCTTATTGATTTACTGGACATCAACATATGTATCAAAACGAAAGCTGGTTGATGAATATTCTTTGCCTAAGTAACTGAGATTTGAACCAACATCTGACATACATAAATTTGAAACTCATCCATGGATCAAAAGTTGTTCAGTAATAGTTTTTTGTTTTGTAGAAACGAACACATTGATTTGTTCGCTCTATCAACCAAAGGGTGGAAACAGAATTGACATTCCAGCTGCAACCAGGTTCACAAGATTTGAAATTGCTGACGGGTCTGCCTCCTAGTTATCCAACCAGGTTCTACAGTGTGGACAAATCTCGATAGAAGATCACCCTAGTAGAACTGACAACCTACCTTGAATGAAAAAAAGTCAGCTATGTTCACTGACACCGTAAACACTCGAATTCTGGCAAAGTCTCCAATTCAAGAAGCCAATTGACAGAAAACATTAAAAACGGACGCGGACAATGAAGCACGAACCAGCCATTATGGAATAAATGAAAAACAACACAAGGCTGTCAAGTGCAACTTGCAAAAAACTGAACACGATATACATTTCCTGATATTTCTGACACCAATACACCATACACATTGACAAAATGACCATAACCTATTGAAATTAACCAACTGCCCAGACACACGGGCACAAAACAAAACTCTTCTGCTTATGGTCGACAACATCCCACGAAATTGCAAAGATGGCATAAGATGACATGTTACACAAAGTAAGGCAGGCACCACACCAATCCACAGGCAGATAGAATACAAATATGAGATACCAACAGTAATTATTCGCAGTATAACACAGCATTGCATAAATGCCATCATCAATAGTAGAAAAAATAAAAGAGGGTCAGCCATAATAAAGATCACATAAAAGTAAGCACATTTAACCACAAGCTCGGGGTATACAAATAACAACGTGGATGGGAAATGTCTGGTATGTAGGCTCACAACCTAATTAAAACTCTCCAATTATGGAAGAACGGGATATTTAACCACCAAGAGCAACCTAACTGCTGAGAAATGCAAGAACTGTAGAAGCATGCATGATGAAACTTGCAAAATATTGATGACAACACAAGATCTTATCGTAGTTATTTCCAATTCCAGTTGATTACGAACAGACATCCATCCAGACAATAATATCAACCCACTTATAATTTGGGCAAAGAATTTGGCAAAAAAGACCACCTTTCATATGTAAGGCATACACGCATGAGAAAAACCAGAATCCACACCAAGTTCAATATTTGGTTCTGAGTAGGCAGCCCATTTTCAGGAGTGGCTTATTATAGTATTCTTCCAAATCATACGAACAAAGAAAGCCTATTTTAGGAGTTCACCATATCTCAAGGGAAAGGGAGATCAGGCTTGGCCTTCGCTTTGCTTATTCATCTTTCTTTCTTTGCTTTTGAATGAGGGTCTGGATAATAACAAGAATAGTCAAGGTAGCAAAACGATCCAGGGTTTGATCCCTACAAAATATCAGTTGTGGACAAATGGGCACGAAGCAACACTCTTCTACTTAAGATGGACAACATCTCATAAAGTTGCAAATATGACATGGCATGCATCATCCAGATCCACATTTCACATGCTAGGCATCGAGAACACGGATATAAGATACCAGCACTTATTTATTCTCAGTAAATCAGCATTGCATAAATACCAGCAGCAGTAGTAAAAATCTTGAGAGAGGCGCGGCAACAACAAAAATCGCATAAAAGTAAGGACATATAGCCACAATAGCTCAGGATATACAGATAACACATTGGATGAACAACGTCAGACATGTATGCTCACAGCCTAATCAAAGCTATCCAATACGGAACACAAAAGTGATCCTACCTGAACATTTACCCACTGACACTGAGAGCCCATTAATTGTTGAAGAAATGCAACAAGAGTAGAACCATGCACAGTTAAACTTGCAAACCATGAAAACACAAGATTTCATCACGGATCTTTCCAATACTAGCGGATTACCAACAGAATCCATCAAGACCATAATCGTAACCCAACCCACTAATGGTTTTGCCCAAAGAACGGGCAAGGAAACACAGATTCCTGCAGCACCTCACAAGGAGGCAAAAGGGACCACCTTTCAATCACACATAAATCCACACAGATAAATATCAATCGCATCACTCATTTAGCATTCATCATCGGAATTATGCAAAAGGATGCAGGTTCAGAGGTTCCGATCCCCAGGCAGCAAAACATCATCAGTGCAGAAGTACCAGCATCGATCACAGATAATAATAACAGGTCACTGAAAAACTACTACAGTACGCCATTCCACCTCTAGTTCAACAGAGCACTAGTGGGCGGGTCGATCAGAAGGGGGCGATGAGGTGGAAGAGGGAGGGCCTGGGGTCGGACTTGAGGACGCCGACGGCGATGACGAGGGGGATGAAGCCGTAGTGCACCGCCACCTTGGCCGCGTTGAGCGCCCACGCGGCCCACAGCTCCCGCTCCCTCGCCGAGCGCCGCGCCGCCGCCGCCGCCTCCGCGCGCGTGGGGCCCGGCGGCTTCCTCCCGAGGCCCCTCCACTTGGGCTTCGGCTTCGGGGACGAGCGGGTCGGGGGCGTCGTGGTCGGTGCCGGTGGGTGGTTCTCTGGCATGGTGTCGGTGGGCTCGCCGCCGCTGCTCGTCGCCGTGCAGAGGTGGAGTGTAAAACCCTACCGGAGCTCGCGCGTCTCGGCGAAGGGTGGCGGCTGGGGGTTTTGATGAACGGTGATGGGCTTTGAGGCGGAATGGGCTAATGGGTATCGCCATACCTTTTGGGCTCAGATATGTTTCGAAGATATGGAGGACATTTGTACTCCTGAGCACTAGTGATATCGTGTTTTAAAAAACATCAAAAACAATATTTATAGTTTCAAAAAAATTAAAGACATATGGATGTATCCAATGGTATATTCCACTAACATGTAAAAAATTAACTTCAAATACCTTATATTCTAGGTTAATACAAAATGACAAATGTGTGGATCTGAACATGCGTTTTTGTAAATCTCCAAATTTAACACTTACGGACCAATAGTAGTGGTAATGTACGGTTTCAGTCCACCCTCAGAAAAAAAAGGCATGGTTTTAGTCGACTCTGCAGTAATGGCACACGCTCTCTAAAACAAACGCGGTACCGTAAAAAATCTTTTTCGTAAGAACATCGTTATGAATATAAAATTTACAAGCATGCCTAAGTAGAATGCAGTACCTGGACAAGCCGATGGTGCATCGCGTGCCTAGCTCGATGGCGCACTTGCTCCAGGTAGCCTGAGCTAGGGATTTGTAACTGTGGCCAGGAATTCGGTAGGCTGCAAAGAGAAGCCGACAATGACGGCATGAAGGGGACATCGACATGGAAGAAGGTGAATGCAGGGTGAGGAGACGCGATCCTATATCAAACACCGTTGCGAGAACTTTTTTTTGCTAGGTAAAGGGTTTGTATTAATGTGTATTAATCAATAGAAGTGTCATCACAACCGCGAATAGGGCACAGGGGGCTCTCACTTTCCCCTTTTCCTCCTCTCTCCTCCCTCCCTTTGCTTGAGAGTCTCCACTGCTGCCCGGGACGATCCAAAACTATCCCCGGCGGCGCAGCCGCTTGAAGATGGTGGAGGAGAGGTGCCGGCTTCCGTTCTGTGCATAGTAGGCTTAGATTTAGTCCCGTTGTGGCGTTTTGGAGTAGGTTGCTGGATTTCATCGGCTGGATCCGGTGCGCCCTCCGCTTGCTTTCTGCTGCTCTGCTTCGGTGGATGCAGGGACTCTTGAGCGAGGCATCTCCTCAAATAAAGCCGTCCTCCCCTTCTATTGTCTGCTGTGGTTGCTGACGAGCGGCGGCTGCAGCACAGCGACTTGCGCCGGTGGTATGCTCCCATGGAGGGAGATGCTTCCTACGCTGGAAGCCGAAGGCAATCTTTCCAATAAGCTCGTGTTTATCTGCAGGTCAATTGGTGGAAGTGGGGAATCAAGGTTCCTCTCCTCTGCTCGTCTTGGTGGCGAGAGGGGAAGGGCTTTTGAAGCTCTGCTAAGCTGCTGGTGGGATCTGCGCCAGGGGAGAGCTGGTGCTTTTCCTGGGAGTTTTCTCACGGCGTCGTCCTCGCCGTCGTTCTTCAGGGTCAAATGGCGACCACTCCTGCCTCGGACGTCGATGACGGTTCTCCGGTCGATGTCGGATGGATCTACTCAACCTCCAGGCCATGGTGCCGTTTCGGAGGCCCTTCGATTCGTGGGCAGCTCGCTCCCGCCTCCTCCTCCCAAGTGGTGCGTCCCCGGCGAGGTTCAGGTTGGCTGTGCCGCGATTCAGATCATCTGCGCTGGAGAAGGAGCTGGACCCGATCGCTTTTTTTCTTGTTTCTCTGAGGTCCTTGGTGCAAAATGTAAGGCCTTGTGTGTAATTTCCTTGTTATTTGGTGCCTTATCTGTAAAATGTAACCCAGCGTTGACTTAATGAAGGTTTCGGTCCTTCGGGACCGATCCCCTGTTCAAAAAAAAAAATCACAACCGCGAATGATAAGGTGCGAAATTTTTGTTGGAAACAAATCCTAACCACGCTGCACTATACTTCATTCATGGCAACTTAGGCGGAAGCATCATGGTTCCCGACTCCTCCCCACGCCATGGCCCGACGCTGGAATCAGTCGCGGGGCAACCGAAGCATGGCCATGAGTACTTGTTCACTACGTCATCGCCTCCACCGAAACGCTAGGGGTTTTTAAGACCATGAGACGAAAATTGTTTCCCACGTACTTCCTCCGTTTCAATTTAATTGACTTGCAATGCACCACATGTGGATGTATCTAGACATATTATATGCTTAGATACATCCACATTTGATGCATAGCAAGTCAATTAAATTAGAACGGAGGGAGTACGTGTTTGTTGACAATGAACCAAAACATTGTCTTGTTTATTCTTCTGTGTATGTACACTTCAACTGTGGGCTTCAGTACAAGTTTGCTCTCGAAGTCACGTCGCACTATGCACCCAAAAAGAGTTAATTACTGTAATCATTCTTATCCTGAATGCCAAATTACAGTACACACAGATGGTAGTGCGTGGCACGTCCACCTCCGAGTCCCACGTACGCACGCAAGAGACGCGAGGACCACAGCAAAACACGCACGTGAAATATCCATGCGCATGACATCCCTGCGCCGCCGACGGCCCAATAGATTGCGAAAGCGAGGACGGACGGGAGCGCCGCGTCGGTCCTATCGCGGCGCGGCGCCCGCTATTCCCAGGCTCGCGTTCACACGGGGGAAACGCACGTGCGGAGTTGGTCTCATTTACTCCCTAGGTGGCAGGCAGGCCTGCACGCCAGCGACGGACCGCCGCGCACCGACGCCCTCCTCTCACGTTCATGTGCCAAAAGATATTAGGGCATCTCCAGCTCCCCAGGAGCTATTTTTCCTTACTTTTTGAGTTCCTTGGAGGCATCGGCGCAAATAGAGTTTCTCGGGAGGGAAAGTTTTCCAGTCGTTCCCCATCCCAAAAGGAAAAGACAAGAAGAAAAGTAAAAAAAAAAGCTCGCCATAGCAGCCTCCGCCGCCTTCGAGCCCTCAACCACCAACCACTAGCCGCCGCCTGGACTCCCAGGAGCCCGCCGTCGAGGCCTCCGCCGCCTCCGCCGCCTCCGAACTCAACCCAGCTCCCCATGGCCGAGGCCGCCGAGCTCAAGCCCCGCGACCATGGCCGAGGCTCGGCGTCGTCCGGCCGGCACGAGGAGACGAGGAGGGGCGGCGCTAGCCGAGCTCGAGGAGGGCGGCTCCTGAGCTCCTCCGCATCGGCAGCGTCCTCGCGACCTCGGCGGCCTACTGCTCGCGAGCCGGGCGGAGGGCGGCGAGCTAGGCTGAGGGCGGCGGCGCGGGATCGACGGTGGAGATGGCCGGCGTGGAGGAGAGAGAGGAGCAGAGCTGGCCGGCGGTGGAGATGGCCCCGCCATCTCGTGGGTGGGTGGGGAAAAGTGGGGGAGAGGAGAGAGAAAAAAAGAGAGGGTTGCACGTGGTGGGCCTGGGCAAAAAGAGGAGAGAGAAAGAGGGAGGTGAGAGGCTGACTGTGATCCTGGTTGCATGCAATCGTCCCCCCAGGCCGAACCCAGCGCCTTGGGGTTGGTCTGGGTGCGCCGGCGCTAAACGACCATGGGGGACTGGGAGATTTTGGCGCTATTTGACCCAAAAAGTGGCCTGGGGGCACGGCTGGAGATGCCCTTACTCCCTCCAATTGAAATTGAAATTGAAAATGGATGAAATAGATTTGTCAAAATATGACGTATCTACACATCAATATACGTATAGATACATCCATATTTAGGTACAATCATTTCTAATCGGAGGGAGTAGCACATTCGTACTCTCACGAGAAAATTGATAAATTTGAAGTTTTCTAAAAGTTCAAGATAAAATAAACCGGATTTAAAAAAAAATACGCCAGCCTTGAAACGTCATGATAGCATGGCGTCTCGGGTTGGCTACGGGCTCGTTTAATTCATAGGATAGGAAAAGTGTAGTAATAGGAAATCCATAGGATTGGAATGTCATGTCTAATTGAATTCTATAGAAAGAGTACTTTGTGTTTGATAGAAAAGGAATTGTAAAAAGAGGTTGGAGTGAATGCTAGAATTTCTATAGGAAGTAGTACAAATATTCCTATGAGAAAAATTCCTATAGGAACTAATCTTATGAATCAAACGACTAACATAATGAATTTTCATATATGATAAAATCCTCCAAAAATCCTATGGATTTCCATCGAATCAAACGATGGTACACTACATGGCACCTCGAATTGTAGCGGCTAGCAGCGTCACAGAAGCATGGCGCGCTAACCAGGAGCGCCGTGCAATGTACTCCGTAGTAGTAGGGGCGGAGCTTGGTTTGGGTCAAACTAGGCCATGACCCACCCAAGAATATTGGAAAACATAAGTATGCTCATTCTCAAATTTCAGCACAAACAAACTAGATCTACAAAGAAAATCACAATCTAAACTTTTTTGCATGTCGCCCTGCAAAAAAATCACAGCCTAAACCTTTTTGGCATGGCGCCTTTAGGGTAAGGCGCACATTAATTAGTCGCAGGTCCGTTTGGTATGGCCTATAGAAAATGTTCAAAATCTAAACAAAGGATTGGTTTCTACGTCCTTGGAGAATGGATCTTGTTTGGCAGGGTTTTGATACTAACTCCGATTCATATTAGTGGGCACAACTTTGTCTGGATACACTAGATACATGTGTATCTAGACAAAGCTGTGCCCACTAATATGAATCGGAGGGAGTACAACAAATAGTCGTACGTGGTACCAACTCCAGTCCACGTGTAAGCAAATGAGGTGTAGTCGTGTGCCACCCAAAATAAGCATTCGCATTTATTTATTTTGCACCGACAAGCATTCACATTTGACATGACCAAAATATTGCTTTATTTCCTGGATACGCAAAGTTACACGTAAGTACGTACGCCGCACACATAAATATTACTATATATTTATTTATAATCACTCCATACGCACCTAACATATATGCAGAATCTCTCTTTTTTTTAAGAAAATGTCTGGAGGATCCTGCTCTAGAAAAGCTAGACGCCAAATTCATGTTTAAGTCAAGTAAACAACCTCAAAACTTGGGTTTAGCACGTCGTACGAGTTTAATAACCACGCGCCCGCACACAGGTTTTCTTCCATCTAGCTTGCCCGATTAGGTGCAAAGATAGACTTGGACGCCTCAGTTCAACGCATCTCCCTGTCTTGCCGCAGTTCCATTCCACGCTCGATCCCTCTCCCATCTCGATCGTACGCTCGCATGCACCCCATGTCCGGAGCAGGAGCAGGAGCAGGAGGAGGAGGAGGTGATCACGGCCGCGGCCAGCTCTACGGGGATCATCAACCTGACGACGTCGGCGGCGGCATGTTCTTCCAGAGTTCGGCCTGCGGCACCGGCGCCGTCGACGGTGGGCTCACGCCGTCCTACTCCAGCATCACGGACTACCTGCAGGGCTTCCTGGACCCCGCGGGGCACGCGAGGCAATTCGACGTCCGGACGGACGAGGCCGTGAATCGAGGGTCGGCGGCGGGAGACGTGATCATCAGCCGTGCGGGGTCGGCCGCCGCGGTCACGCCGAACTCATCGACTTCCAGCGAGGCCCGCCGGGGCAAGAAAGGTAGGCCGGCGCTGGCGGAGGAGGGGGACGAGGAAGGGGAGGTCGACGAGGCCGGGTCGGCCGATCATCAGGATTGCAGGTTAGCTTTCGAATTAATCAGGATTCAGTAGTCTTGGACTCTTGGTGCAACTATGTATGTGATCATCGATCTCCTGTTGACGATCTCTTAGCGCCAAATTAAGAATCAATTACTTTTAGTTCGATCCGCAAACTAATCAACGTAAACAGCATCCGCTTGCTGGATCTCTCGAGTGTTCGTTCCATCGATCGATCGGCAGAACCTGTTCTTGCTCTCGATCGCTTTCTCGGTCTGAACAGGAAGATCCTCCCGTATGTAGCAGACCGCGTGAAGTGTGAAAATTAGGATTTAGCGTTGAATCGCCGTCCACTTCCCACCTACCATTCAAATCAAGCGAAATTTTAATGTTATTTCTTTGAACGCAAACTACCTAGCTATATATGAAACGGCGGCTACTTAGCTGAGAACGACTTGCAGCAAATGGCGCTGGCTGACGTCCAGAGTTCAGTGCATGATCTCCTCATTGCGTTCACTGATTCATGCAGCATCGGTACGAAGAAGAAGAAGGAGAAGAAGGCGCGTGGGTCTCGGGTGGCGTTCGCGACCAAGAGCGAGGTAGACCACCTCGACGACGGCTACCGCTGGCGCAAGTACGGCCAAAAGGCCGTCAAGAACAGCTCTTTCCCAAGGTACACATGTACATGCATGCACCATCTATGCATGTTACACCACTTGTCTTTCTCGCACGCATTTCTCGTTTTTGGTAATATTACAGTACTGATGACTTGTCGAAATCACATCTTTCTTTAGTAATTTTTATGAAAAAATATAGATTCTGTAGAAAATGTTGTTCAGCGCACCACAACATGTTCAACATCTTGATCAAAAATCGTACTTATCATGCAAGCAAATCTAGCTTTATGCATGCTGAAAACACGTATGCCATTAACTAACTGACTGACAGTAGTAGCAATTCACACGCTGAACTGAGATTCTGAAACGCGTGCGTGCAGGAGCTACTACCGGTGCACGACGGCGCGGTGCGGCGTGAAGAAGCAGGTGGAGCGGTCGCAGCATGACCCCTCCACGGTCGTCACCACCTACGAGGGCCAGCACGCTCACCCCAGCCCCGCCGCCCACCGCGGCATGGCCAACACCGGCGCCAACGGCCTCTACTCCCTGGCCTCGCTCCACCAGCAACGGCACGGCTTCAGCCCGTCATCACCCAACGACCTCCTGCTCGCGGCCGCCCGCGCCATGGCACCAGCAGCGGATGCCACTGCCTCGCCGGCGGCTCTGCTGCCTCGTCAGGCCGAGCATCGATTGGGGGAGTACTATGGGCTGCAGCTCCAGGATCCTCTTCTTGACGATCCGCATCGTTAAGCCAGTTCAGACTTCAGACTTCAGACACTGTGCATGTAGATATCAGTTTGGCCTAAACAAGCATGGTGTTCAGATATCAGTTTTGGCGAGGCATGGGGAGCTGGCCAATAGATTGGTCAGTTAGTTGCACACATTTTTTTTAAGCTGATCGGTGCAAATGTTTGTTGCCCTTAGTTTGCTCTGCATGTTGAAACAAAATCTCTTTGTTGCCATTCCAGTTACGTACGGCCGGCAGTCACAGGTTTCATACAGCAACAATTAAGCAATGTATAATAATTCAGTTATCCGAGGATTTTGTAATACAAAGCAATGTGCATCGTCCCGCCCATACCGCCGAATATACATATCATAAGTACACCATGCTCATGTGTCCATCAAGGGGGTTAAATTTTAGTGATATGAGAAAATTTGTACTCTCTTCGTCCGGAAAAAGATGTCTTAGATTTGTCCAAATTCAGATGTATGTACACACTAAAATTTGTCTATATACATACGTATTTAGACAAAACTAAGTCATCTATTTTCCGGACGGAGAGAGTATAAAATATGTTGTAAACTATCTAAAACCGAAGCTACATAAAACATTTTTTTTGAACAGGAACCGCTGGAGCCCTGCTTACATTCATTCATAGAAGAGGGAAAAAATGTGCAAGGCCAAGAACATCTCCAACAGGCGCGCTATATTTAGCGCGCGTAAAAAACCGCCAATTTAGCACGCATGAGGGCAAAAGTAGCGCTCCAACAGACGCGCTATAATCTAACGCGCCGGTAAATTTAATCCAACGCGCTCGAAATTCCGGCCCTGCGCTGGGTATTTTGTGCGCCGGCTACCGCGTTGCAAAATCAAATGGAGCCGCACGAGCTCAACAACCACGGTGAAATGTCACCTGTGTGGAACCGCCCCGCTCCCCTCGCTCGGCGACCGGCGTCCCCCATGGAGCCGCCCCTGCCATCTCCTGGCCGCTGGAATCTCGCCGCCGGCCGGAATCGCGCCGCATGCCCGCCGAAATCGGTCCGAATCCTAGCCGCCCCCGCACGAAAGGTTGGGCAGGTCGCGCCCTAAATGGTGAGCCACCGGGCCTGCTGGCGGCGACGGAGGCTCCCAAAGACACTGCCGACCGGAATCGCGCCGTCCGCAGAGATGACGTGGCGGAAGGAGGAGGAGTAGGCTACGGCGGATGCGGATGCAGAGGCTTAGCGGGAGTGGCCGAGCGCGTCGTCCAGGCAGGGCTCCGTGCCCACGAACAGCGGTGCCGGCCGCGAGCACGCACGCCGTGAGCAGCCGTGACGTGCAGCTGCCCATGGCATCCGACGATGTCTCTCCGGATAACCTTCGGCCTTCGGAGCATAGGAGCTCCCTAGTTTTACTCCTTCCCTAAAAAAAGTTTAGTTTTACTCCAAGAAGACTGGCCCACGGCCCATGATGGTCTCCAAGACTCTCCGCATGTGCCGTTATGTATGTGACCAATAATTAGGTTTTTCCAGCTTCTACATGTATGGCTACACATCAACATGTATTGTTCTTGGGAGCTTGGAGCAAGCCGTATCCGGAATCCCTGACCCTCTGATCACGGAAGCAATGGCGATGCGTGATGGCGTGATCGTCGTGAAACTCAGAGGTTTTAGTCATATGATGCTGGAAACTGATTGAAAGGACAAGGATGTCGCCTCACTAGTAGAAACCGGACATTTAGTCCTGGTGGGGAGGGCCTCTAGTCCCGGCTGCTAACCCGGGACGGCCGAATCGGGACTAGAGGCCCCCCTCTAGTCCCGGTGTGTTACGAACCGGGACAAAAGAGGTCCCCATGTGGGGCGCTCTGGCAGCGCGTGGTTGAGGACCTCTAGTCCCGGTTCGTAATACGCCCGGGACTAGAGAGGTCCCCACGTGGCAGCTCTGACTTTTTTGTATTCCCGCCTTATTGAATATTTAAAACTGTAATCAATCTTACAAAATATATAGTTAATTAATTACAAATCAGAAAAATACATATAGCATATCAAAATGTTCATAAAAGAAATATCTATCTAATAAAAATATACTTTATTCTTTATGGAGATCACAACCGGGACTCGAGCCCGTCTATTTGATTACATATAGATCATAACGGGGACTAGAGCCCGTATATTCAATTACATGGAGATTATAACCGGGACTAGAGCCCATCTATTCGATTACATGGAGATCATAACCGACTAGAGCCCGTCTATTCGGTGCAATTGTATCTTCCCTTTGGGTTTATGACATGGTCATTCAAAAATCCGGCAATTTCCTCTTGAATTGGTAGAAAGCGCTCCTTGTGTTGCAGCTTCCTCCGCATTCTATCACACTATAAAAGAAGGAGATCAATATGAATATCAATCATCGTAACAAAAATTATGAATGACACTCAACACAATTGATGGTAATAAAATAGAATTGTGAATATATTTGTTCACGTACTTCTATCCATGTCTGATCGTTCCACTCACTGACATCCCGGCGAATCCACTCGCAAACGAAGTATGCACACAAATTGGTCCCCGGTGGCTGCCTCTCGCAGTCGATATGATACAAACTAAGCTCCTCTTTAAATTCACCAGTTGTCCTCTTTCTGAAAGATTTCCAAATCCTGCCCGGCAAAAAAAATGAATAAATGAGTTATTAGTTACTTGATATCCCAGGAAATGAACAAAAGACCGATATAGTGTGATAATGATTGAAAATACCTTTGGAGCGCATCTAAAATGCTTTGGTACTTCTCTTCGGGATACGCCAATGAGTCTAAGATTTCAACTCTTGCAGAGTCAACTTCAATGATTAGCAGAATGTAATGGAAGTTGCGCACGTTTATATACGTCAGTAACTCATCAGTTACATTTAACATCGAGTAAGCAAAAATTAATGTGTACAAGACAGTAACACTCTTACCCGAAGTTGTAAGGAAAAATATCTTCTTTTTATAATGTTGCCTATGTATGAACCTTAGCAAGTTGTTCTCTGTTTCCTTGGCGAAGCGCCGTAGCAAGTCCTCATTAACTCGTTTTGGGTCAACGAACCAGTGTCAAAGATTCTTTTCTGTCACATTCATCACTCTTCATTCTGCATAAATAGCGTAGTGAGCATAATTACTACAGGCAATGACCGAGCTGAGCTAGAGACTTTATTTTAGAAATAAATGAATTGATCACTTACAGACAATAGGTACTAACGATACTCAAGTCGAGGGCGTCAAGCTTGTATAACTGATAGAGTTCTTCAAGATAAATTTGTACCTGGTCTTCACCTATGTAATGTTCTTCTGTAACTTTCACAAGATCACTTCTCGATTTACCTTTGTGACTTCCAAGTACCACTTATGCAGTTTTCGCATTTGTGTTGGTAGAAGCTCGATCTGTTCAGGTGGCAGCAGAGACTTCCCGTATTCCCATTTCCATACTTGTACATCCGAAATGGGGATATCTTCGCTTTCAAGTTGAGAAAGTGTAATACCAGCTTCTGCAGCAAATTTCGCCGCGTCGGATAAACCAATGTCTGTCGTGGAGCCCTGATGATCAGTGGGTAACACCTTGAGCGGGGAGATCGACTGTTTTGCTTGTTCTCCGAGCTGGGCAACGTCTCTTTTCCCGCTGGCAGTACTACTTGTCGTCGTGTGGGAGCGAACTCTCCTCATACAGCGTAAATAGTCATTGGCCTATTTATCTCAGTTTGCGATGGATGCTCAAGAAAGTCCTTAGCCCAATTTTGCTGCTTTGGCGTAAATATTTGCTTTGGCTCAGGCTTTCTCGATGCAAGCTGTCTTTTCACCTCGGCTTGCATGATCACGGCGTTTTCCTCTACAGTCTTGTCGTAAGCTCTCGGGGGAGGAACCTTCGGTACTTTTGGGAGGGGCTCCTGTCGGGGTCCGTGTCGGAAACCCATCGACGAAACGGTGTACTGCTGCTTCCTCTTTTGGCCCTGACCCTGCTTAGTGGGCGGAGGCGGCGGAGACGGCTGAGGAGTCGGCTGACGCGGCGGCGAGTCGGCTGATCGTCATCATGTGGACTTGTGTTGTGCTGGTCGTCGTCCTTGTCGTCATCATGTGGACCTGGAGGTGGTGAATCGCGACTCGGAGGAGACGATGGTGGCCTTGGCGCCCAGCCTGGAAACACGATGTATTTCTTGCGCCATAGAATGATACCACCCTCGACGTCTCCTAGTGTCCTCACATCATCTCCAGGGATGTCAAGCTCCAGTGATTCATATCCTGGACAAATTTGATCCACGCCGACACGAGCATAGCCATCTGGAATCGGGACTAGTGCTGTAGATTCACAAGTTAAAGCATAGCCGTCCGCCGCCTTCAAGGATAAGTTCCTCACTGGCACATGTAGCTCACAACTTGTCTTCTCACTGATATAATCCACGGGGTAGCGATCCGTCGGTGACTCATCAGCACCGAGCCCCGTGGAAGCCACGCTGCTTCTCCGCTGAGATGGGCCGCCTTGACTATCTTGCTGCAGCTGATGAGTTGGCCCTTGACTATCGCGCATTTGATCTATTTGCTTCTGTTGCTGCTTTACGAGATTCATTATCTCCTCGTTCTTTCTTTCTAGCTTGCTGAACCGGTCTGAGTCCTCCTGCTCCTTCCTCTTCTTTGCTCTCGCTCGGCTTCTATAAGATTCACGGTCCTCGGAAACCCAATATTCCACGGCACATCCGGTCCATAGCCTCGTGTTCGTCCTCCTTTTTCTTTATTCCCGAGGGCCTCTGTCAGCTCGTCGTTCTCTCTGTCGGGAATAAACTTTCCCTCTCGAACCTTGGCGATTGTTTCAACAATTGCTTTCTGGGGTACATGAATTTCTTTATTTTCATCAACTATTAACTCCCCTGTTTCCATGTCATACTCCGCCCCATGCCCAAGTACCCAATTTCTTACCCTATGGGGCCACTCCTCTGTAGCTGGAGCGATCCCTTTTTCGCGCATGTCGGCCTCAACTTTATCCCACTTAGGCTCGGCACTTCTGTAGCCACCTGCCCCCATCTTATGGTGATATTTCTTTTTCGCTGCATTATCCTTATTCTTTCTCGACCTTTCCTTAGCTAGTTCCGAATCCTTGTACTCCAGAAATGAGTTCCAGTGAGCCCGCTGGCTCTCTAGTGTGCCAGTGAAATCTGGAGCTTTCTTATCTTTGACATACGCACGGTATAATCTGTTCTTTAGTTATTGAATTGTTCAGCCATCTTCTTAAGAGCGAAATGCTTGACTTTCTCCGTCATGGCTTTTGTCTGTTTTTCCGAATCCAAGACCGGTAGGGTGAAACGTGCAATGAGCTTGTTCCAAAGCACCTTTCATCTGTTGTGACATAACTAACTCCCTCTACCTTTGGGTTTCTGCCATTCCTGAACGCTGATCGGGACGTTGTCCCTGACAATAACTGCATTGATGCACAAACTTATTTGCGTTCGCCTTGGGCTCCAACGGTTTGCCCTCTGGAGAGACGACCTCAATTCGGAGATGCACATCGTCTTTCAACCCTTTGGCATGGCCTCGTTTACTTTTCCAGATTGGGTCGATGCGGAGGTCTAAAAATAAGAAACATTGTTAATACATACATACACAAATCAATTATTGCATCTGATCAACAAGCTTAATATACCTCGCCAGACTGCGGATGTCACCAATCTGCGAGTCGTCATCGCACTCGATGCTCGTTTGCGCTTCGTCTCTTTGTTCCAGCTCCATTCCCGTACCGGACTCGTTCAAAAACTGTGAGCCATCTTCTGCTCCACTGTCTTACTCCACCGACTTCTGCTCCACCCACGGGTTGCCGTATAATGGCGAAAACGTCTTCTTCACGGTCTCTGCTGTTGAAGTTATCCATTGCTTAACTAATAAAAGAAAGATAAAACAATGTTAGCATTAGCAGAATAATTCAATGTCATCTTCATGTTCCTCACTTTACAAAAGCAGCATTGATCAAATATGCAAAAATAATACATGTCCATTTTTTCCATACATGAACCTAATACATCACGAATAATATCATTAATACATCTCCTCTCCCATACATGAACCTCTCAAACTAACTTCGACCGGGTGCTGAGCCGCGGGCGCTGCGCATCCAAAGACTAGGAACCCTCACAGGGTCATAGCTCACGTAAGGAGGAACCCTCTGAAGAAACGACCAACTATGTTATACTGCCTATCTAACAAATACAAGTACCGACGGATGCTCACTCCCCCTGATACGGCGACGTACCACCTCCTCGGGGGCTGGTTCCCTCTGCACCGAGCGTGGCCCACGCGACTGCCACCAAAGAAGATCCGGGTCAACGACGTCACCCGGATTCCTCACCAAGCTACGCGTCCCGGAAGGTAGCACCTCCCTCTGGTCCAACAGGGACATCGTCGCCGAGAACAATAAACTAAAACACAATTTTGTAAGCAAAATGTTTACACTTAGCAAAATATTTACAGTTAAGAATATTTACACAAGTAATAAGAAAACACAAGTAAAAAAATCACATCTTCATTTCTGTTAAAAAGTCACAACTTTGGACATCGTCGGGAGCCCAGTACCAATTTTTTCTACTAACACCTAAACTTGTATCACTAACACCTAAACTTGTACCACTAACTACTAACACTATGAATTTCCTAACACTAACACTAAAATTTCCAACACTAAATCTAAAATTTCTAACATCTAACAAGTACCAAATTTTAGCCCGGCATATATCTATCTAACAAGTACCAAATTAACTAACACAAAAATTCCTAACCACTAAAATTTGCTAACACTAAAATGCCTTACACTAAATTCGTAACTAACACAAAAAACAAAACAAAAAAAACTACCTAAACTTAAAAAAAATACCTTGCGGGCCGGGCCGCGGCGGATCGGAGCAGCACGGGGGGGGCGCGGGCGCCGGAGGAGGTGACGGCGGCGGCGCGAGGAGGTGCCGGCGCGGAGGAGGGCGCGGGCACGGAGGACGTACGGCGGCGGAGGAGGGCGCGGGCACGGGGACGCGGCGACGCGAGGTGGACGGCGGCGCGCAGGGATTTCGGCAGGGCTTCGCCGCGAGATTTGCTCTGTCCCGGTTCGTGTCTCAAACCGGGGTGGAGGTCCTGGGTATTTATACCCAGGGACCTGTAGTCCCGGTTCGTGCCACGAACCGCGACTGTACCCTCTAGTCCCGGTTGGTGGCACGAGCCGGGACAAGAGGTGTTTTGCGCGCAAATGCCCAAATTTTTAGTTAAAAGTGTTTCAATAAAAATTTGAATAACTTCTGCATACTTTTGAATCTGACAAAAAGTTCAACATGAAAAGTGTTTGAATTTGAATATCTAATTCAAAACCATTTAATTTTCTAAAATAATTATTCTAACTATTCAAACTATTAACCATTTTGCCATTTTCAATTAAAAATGCATTAACTAATATTGTTTGAATTTGAAAATCATATCTTTTCTGTTTTCTTCAAATATCTAATTGTCTTAAAATTTGTATAATCATCTCTTTTATTTTTTAAAAACATCCTTAACAACATCTGGTTGCATAAAAGTTTAATACATTATTACACATCACTAACAGTTACATTACTACATAAACAGACTTGTTGTCTCGGAGGCCGTAGGATTAGGGGGAACAACGGGAGGAGCCAGCCCCGTTCGCGGCCGCCTGGTTCTCGTGCGCACGTTTGCGGCGGGGGGCACGAGCCATGGAGGATAAGTCTTTCAGCGCCCAATCAGCTCGGAAGCCTCCTTCGCCTTGAGCTGGTAGGCAGTCTTGGCTCGTTGGACACGGTCGTCACGGACAGACTGGAAAAGTCCTCCTTCGCCTTGAGCTGGTTGATCCTTCGCCTTGATTGCCAGGATTGTGCTCTGCTGGGCGCCAAATGCTCTACCTGTTTGTAGGGTACCTCTCAGGATCAACCAGCAGGGATAATGACGTAATTAATGTCAATCCTTTAGCTCCTCTTATGGATGCAACTCTGTCAGGCCCACTCCGTTGCTGCTTTCGCTGCTTGGAATTGGGTCATTTGAAAAAGGACTGCAAAAATGATATCAGGTGCCTTCATTGCTTTGGTTGGGGACATTTTGTCAGAGATTGCACTCTGAGGATCTCGTGTACTTTTTGCCATCTTCTTGGGCATGTCATCGATAATTGCCCTAAGATCCAATGTACTAAATGCAAGGATTTGGGCCACTTGGCAAAAACCTGCAACATGCGCAAGTTGGAAACCAAAAGATACGTCTCTTGCGAATAAGGCAAGGTTGGATCGTTCAATGAAACAAAATGGGTCAGAAAAGATACAACGCCGTTTCAGAAAGATGAGCACGTGTCTGAAGTTGAAGCTGCTGCTGAAGGACTGTTTCTGGAAATAGTGATACCAATCTGATGTTTGTTAGGGCAAGGGGGGGTTATTTAACATGTTCTTACCTCAGTTCACCTGTTATCTGTCTTTCCTGGGATGGCTGATACGCCAAGTGTACACCCGTGCTATTCTGCCACCTGATGCCTCTTTCTATACTGCACCGCTTGCTCACTTTATTGCTCAGTTTGTCGAGGTGGTCAATGGGTATCTGCATGTACTTTGTGCAACCTCCTGCTTGGGGCAACATGTTTTATCTGAACTATATGAGGGCATTTGGTCCGGTCAGACAGACCCAGACATCATCAGTTGTTATTGAAGAGTTAAATGATATTGCGCTGCTAAATCTACTTGATGTTGCTGTTTCTGAACATATGATGATAGCTTGCCAGACACTGAAGCATTGGTGTGTTATGATTTGG